>JAOALB010000115.1:0-185904 GCA_025331125.1 Mycogone perniciosa
AACACGAATCCGTTCCAAACCCCCCCCCCCCTTTCAAGTAATTCGCGCTAACTAGTCTACAAAGCGGCCCTGTCATGGTCACTGAGGCCCTCAAGTACTATGGAGCTGAGGACATGACCCTGCACTTTGTCTCCAACATTGATGGCACCCACATGGCCGAGGCCCTGAAAGCTTCGGACCCGGAGACAACACTCTTCCTCATCGCATCCAAGACCTTCACCACCGCTGAGACCACGACCAACGCCAACACTGCCAAGACCTGGTTCCTGGAGAAGACGGGTGGAAAGGGCGAGGTTGCCAAGCACTTCGTTGCCTTGTCCACCAACGAGGCCGAGGTCACCAAGTTCGGCATCGACAAGGCCAACATGTTCGGCTTCGAGAGCTGGGTTGGTGGCCGATACTCTGTATGGAGCGCCATCGGACTGAGTGTTGCTCTTTACATTGGCTTCGACAACTTCCACAAATTCCTCAGCGGCGCTCATGCCATGGACAAGCACTTCCGGGAGACGCCCCTGAGGGAGAACATTCCCGTTCTTGGTGGTCTTCTGAGTGTCTGGTACTCTAATTTTTTCCAGGCCCAGACTCACCTTGTTGCACCGTAAGAATAAGCTGATATTTATGAAAGAGAGTATGGATGGATGCTAATTTGGTGGTAGATTTGACCAGTACCTCCACCGATTCCCTGCCTATCTCCAGCAGTTGTCCATGGAGTCTAACGGAAAGACGATTACTTCCGATGGATCCTCAGCAAAGTACACTACAGGTAAGTCTTCACATATCTCCTTATTTAGTAGCATTGCTCTAACATTGTGAGTTGGTAGGCCCGATCCTGTTTGGTGAGCCATGCACCAACGCTCAGCACTCCTTCTTCCAGCTCGTCCACCAGGGTACCAAGCTTATCCCCGCCGACTTCATTCTTGCTGCCAAGTCTCACAACCCCATCTCCGACAACCTGCACCAGAAGATGCTAGCCTCCAACTACTTCGCCCAAGCTGAGGCTCTCATGGTTGGCAAGACGGATGACCAGGTGAAGGCAGAAGGCACCGTGGACGAGCTGGTTCCCCACAAGCGCTTCCTGGGCAACCGACCGACTACATCGATCCTTGTTGGCGGCTCCATCGGCCCGGCCGAGCTGGGTGCCCTCATTGTCTACTACGAGCACCTGACATTCACTGAGGGAGCTGTCTGGGACATCAACAGCTTCGACCAGTGGGGCGTGGAGCTGGGTAAGGTGCTGGCTAAGAAGATTCTCCAGGAGCTGGACGAGCCGGGCAATGGCGAGGGCCATGATGCCTCCACCGGTGGCCTCATTGGAGCTTTCAAGCAGTACGCCAAGATCTAAAGGAAACATACATGTGAGGGGGAATAGTTACTAGTACCTAGTATGCGGTGTACTTGTGATGGCCTCATGGGGTGAAAAGAGGGGGACAAGATGACACACGAACAGTGTATAATGTTAAGAGGCAATTGCCCTACAAAAAGATGACTCAGGATTACGAAATAAAAACGTTGGTTGAAAACAAGAATGCTTGACTTGTTCTTAAACGAACCCCCCCTTTCCCCCTTGCGTGTGCCGCTTTTACTGCATGACTGACAGTTCTGGGACGACTCGGAAAGGGAGGGCTAGATGTAATGTTACATTTCCAGACATCTGACATGGCGCATGCAATTTACGACCCGACGATCGCTCTGCCTCGGCTCCGTATGTACATACATGTCATTCTTGCATGAGAGGGGAGAGGGCAGAGGGGGGGGGGAGGTGTCTCGACCCCTAAGATTGTAGCATTATGGGCGTGGAGAGTATTAAGCACACATGTCATGTTTTTGGCGTTGCTATTTTGGCAGAAATGACATGTTGTGTACACTAGAGTGAGTGGTGGTGACGGGTCAGAAGGGATGAGTGAGTGAGGAGTGAAGGCATCGTCAGTGTTAGGAGGGGGGTATGAAGAACAAAGACGGATGGACTGTGGATTACATGTATGCAGGGTGGTTTGTTTTGGGGGGCATACGAGTATCAGTCTGGGGGCGGAAAATCGAGAGGAATCTCCATTGTTGAGGGATTGAAGGTGTATGAAATGTCAGTGAGGATTGGGGTTACGATACACGTGAAACGGGTCTTGGATTCAAAAGTTCGGAGACTAGCGGAAGAGAGATTGAAGGGGTTGAAATGATTGGAAGATGGGGTATTGGCCAGGAGTGCTAAATGATGTACGGATCTGCATGGCGGAGAGGAGGGGAGAGGAGAGATGTGAGGGATGGATGAGACAGCATACTCGTAGAGAGACAGTACGAGCGTGAAGACGGACGGAAACTCGACGATGGAGTCTGAGTGATGAGTTATTAGTGAGGGAGTGATGAGAGTGGCGAAGCGTAGCGTAACGATAATAGTTGGTGGTTCCATGTCGGCACTAATGGTATTCCATTTACTGAATATCGCTCAAAAGATATCGACAGTAGTACGAAGTACATGTTAGAGCAAAAGGGGGAAAAATGACGTTGCCGTCGATCCATTAGATAGATGGCAAACCCGAGTCTGACCGATCAGCTTGGGCTTGGGCTTGGGTGACACAGAGATCAACAGGCACACACACCATCATCTTCCAAGGAAAAAAAAAACTCTCCATAATAACGATTACTACTCCCTACTATTACTCGTATTATGTCGTACTACCGGTGTAGAGTAGTACCACTACTAGTCCTAGGAGCTGAGCCACGCTTTGCTATGCCTGCCAAGGAGGCAGAAACGGCGGCGGCACGGGGGATGAAGTAAGTACCTACCTAGGTGGTGTGTTTTGTATAAGCAAATCTGGTACTACCACTCCGCACTCAATGGTCAAACGATTGCTTTTAATTGCAGTGAGCTGTCATATATCATTAGCGGGCCCTTTTTGACCTCGATTTCACCTTGATAGTACTCCGTACTCCGTACTACATACCACATAGCTACCTAGCACTATTAGTCGGTACGGAGTACGAAGTACATCAACGGAAAAAACGCGCAAAAACTCGGGCCGTCTCAGAGGGGGCCCGATCCTTGGCGCTCGCCTGTTCGCCATCCGGAACCAGCCATGATCAACAATTCGACCAGCCGCATCCCATTATGTGCTTCGTGCATTCTTTGGATTGGCCATTTATGCGGTGCCCAGAGGATGCAGTATGTATCTATGTAGTATGTACTCCGTACGTATGAAGTATGCACTGTCTCATTATGGCTGTGCGCTTCTGTTGTTGTTTGCTGAGTGAGAATGGACGCTTGCAGCCAGCCAGCCAAACTTATCGTCCGTCCTACCCAAACTGACGCAGGGCGAGCAATGGCCGGGAAAAGGCGGAAAACAAAAGACAAGTCATGTCTCTCATATCACAGACAGTGAAGTGAGTATGTATGTTGGGCTGCGTACATACATACATACACACATACCTACTTCGTACACACGCGGAGTACTCCGTCCATGCAAACAGACAGGACTGCTGTCCGATGACATGTCGACTGCAACATGCCGGCAGCGAAAAAAGCACATGTTCCGGCATAGTTAGGGGGGAGACAACAACAAAATCGAATCATCCGACTGGGTCTGGCGGTTGACCGGTTACGCTACACTGCAGATGCGGCATCATCTGGTACTACGCAGATGCTACACACACACGCACACACACATTGTTCCAACTTTGGCATCAGATCGGCCCCCCCTCAAGCGTCAGCCATTGACGTTATGGCTGTGCGTTGAAGACGTGCCAATTTCGCTTCCATCACCGGTTTCAGCGTGAGGAGCCAGCGTAGCATTGGAGATGCATCAATGGCCTATCCATGCGTCCTATAGCGAGTTGGCAATGGATGCATTTTTCTTTATTCTCCCAGGTTGATTGATGATGGATGAATGAGAGAGTGAATGAATGGATGGATGGCACCCTACATACGTCATTGTGCTTGTATTACCCCTGTTCAGGACTGGAGCAACCGTCGCTTGGCCCAATCGGCCCAAGGCCTCATATTACGGAGTACATAATACGGAGACAGTACGGGGACAGATCAGTTCTGTGTGATGAGGGGATTGATTGATGACATGACATGACACGACACGACACAACAGCGACAGCGAGAGATGGAAGAGGACGACGACGACGATGAATCAAGCTTTTCAATGGCGAATTATTACACGGCTTTGATTGATTTGAATGATATCATTCATTAGGTACTTTTTATTTTATCTTATCATGGATTTTAATCTGCGGACTCGCAACTCTCGTCGTTGATGTCACCTCAGGCCCGGCCAATTGCCCCCCCTCTGGAATCCACAGTGGCCATATAGTGGGGAGGGCTCCAGTCTCCAGTGGCTCACCCCTTCTGCAACTCAGCGTCAGCGCCTCTGTTGGTTGGTACTTCGTACTTTGTAGGAATCTCCTGCAATGGGCGTCCCGTCAACTCCACTTTTGCAAGCAAGAAAAAAAGGGCGCCGTTCGGGCTGGATGGCGTTTTCTCGAGTGGCGGATGAGGATGAATGAATGAATGAATGAATGAATGCTGGAATTGGCCTCCTGGTTTCCCGGGATCCGTAAGGATCGTGTAATACTGGTACTACTACTGCTAATACTGCTAATACTGCTAATACTACTCCTAGGTGCTAATGTAATCATGGCTCTAAACAGCCCAGCCAGGGCGAGGCATCACACATACTCGTAGGTACGCTCGCACTACAGCTCGCTTCGAGGTACAGGTACTTGCAGGAACATTGGCACCCATTCCGTCACATGCAGACTCGCCTGTACCTCGAGGTTCCACTCCCCTTTCTGCGCCTCGCCCTATCTATGGTGTCTCTATGGTGGCTCTCTGGCGCCTCGAGGCTTGGTCAAGCGCTCTGACTGGCTCGCGCCTCAAAGGCTAGTGATCGTCTACAAGGTTCCGAACCCATACTACATACCTGCTAAGGAGACGGCGACGTTTCCAGAGTGTCGACTCCTCCTCAGCAAAATCCAAGGTACCGTTCCGTATTTGCGTGCGTAGTACTTCGTAGGAGGCCTATCATCTCTGGCTCGAAACAAGTACATACGAGTAGTACTTCCGCACCGTCCCGCTTTGGTCCTTTTCCCATTGCGTACATACATGACCCCCTTGCTGCCGGCTCCAGAGTTTATATAAAGCAGTCCATCCAACTCTCTCTCTCTCTTCTGACTCTTCTTGTGATGATCCATTCTTCCATCCTATCCTTTCTTGTGTTGTAAACGGTCTCCGTTTCCTGACCCTGCTCTGATCTCTCCACTGCCTCCACTTTACTGCTTCTTCTCCAGATCCTCAGTCTTCTTGGATACTATATATTCTCACATCCTTATAGACTGGGATTAGCTTAGTCTTTCGACTTACATCAGATCAACTCCATCTTACTACAATATCCTTACAACCTTCATCATGGGTAAGAAGGCTGTTCACTTTGGAGCCGGCAACATCGGAAGAGGCTTTGTGGCTTGTTTCCTCCAGAACTCAGGCTATGAGGTCGTCTTCGCCGATGTCGTCGAGTCCCTCATCGACAAGATCAACTCGACGCCCTCATACAAAGTCATTGAGGTCGGCGTCGAGGGCACCAGCGAAAAGACTATCACCAACTACCGAGCCATCAACTCCAGGACGCACGAGGATGAACTGATCGAGGAGATCCGCACCGCCGATGTCGTCACTTGCTCCGTCGGGCCCAACATCTTGAAGTTCATCGCCCCTGTCATTGCCAAGGGCATTGATCGCCGCGCCAACGACATCACCCCTCTCCATGTCATTGCGTGCGAGAACGCCATTGGTGCTACTGACACCCTTGCCGGCCACATCAAGGATCCCAGGAACACTGCCCCGTACCGTCTCGAGGATCACCACCTTCGCGCTCGCTATGCCAACTCGGCCATTGACCGCATCGTGCCTGCGCAGGACCCCAATGCCGGCCTCGACGTGACGCTGGAGAAGTTCTTCGAATGGGTCGTGGACAAGACCCCCTTTGAGGACATTGGCATCCCCGCCATTGAGGGCATCAACTGGGTCGACAACTTGGCTCCTTTCATTGAGCGCAAGCTTTACACCGTCAACACCGGCCACGCTACTGCTGCCTATCACGGGTACAACCGCAGAAAGCGCACCGTCTACGATGCTTTACAGGACCGGCAGATCATGGCCGAGGTCCAGGGTGCCCTAATGGAGACGCGCAACATCCTCGTCGCCAAGCACGGCATTGATGAGGACGCTCAGCTAGCCTACGTGAACAAGATCATCAAGCGCATCGGCAACCCTCACCTTGAAGACGCCGTCGAGCGTGTCGGCCGTGCGCCCCTGAGGAAGCTCTCTCGCAAGGAGCGCTTCATCGGCCCTGCTGCCGAGGCTGCCGAGCAAGGCATGCCGATCAAGTACCTCCTCGATGCCATCGAGATGACGTTCCGATTCCAAGAGGTCGAGGGCGACGACGAGTCCAAGGAGCTGGCGCAGATCATGTCCGAGAATAAACCCGAGGACGTGGTCGCCAAGGTCTGTAGCGTTCAGACGAGCGAGAAGATCTTCCCTAGCTTGGTGCAGATCGTCAAGCGCGTGCAAGAGGACAGTCGCGATGATTGACTAGATGGCCAACTCAATTCTCCTCCTTCTCCGTCTTCTGCTTCATCTCCTGATGCTAGCAACGTTCTGCGGTCGAGGATCTGACAGGTGCGGGGAGACGGCGCCATCACATGGCGTTGATGATGCATGATATGCGTACGATGACATTTGCTTGGGCTTTTTTATGGCTTACTTGGACGACTCTGAATGGCATGGCGCTGGTATTGGATCATGGAGTTTTTTATTAAGAGATTTGGATCCGTTTTTGAGGATAATAGGTCTGTCTGTACGTGAATTGGGTATAGATTGCTAGCATGGAAGAATAAAGATACCAATCAATGAAGCCTCATCAACCTGAATTTCTTGCAAGTGACTACAATAATTATCTACTGGTATCCGGGTTGATGCCAACACGTATAAAACGGTATATCCTAGATACATCGGAGACTTCCAACATGAACGTGACATTTTTGGAGAAGCCGTATTCCGTATGTTCCCTCATCTCTCCCTGAATTAGGAAAGCCACGATGCATATGACGGATGGATGAATGTCTTGGCCCAAAGTGGAACAAACAAAAATGAGACACGCAAACAAGGCCAAGACATATCTGCACGACTGGAATGCGAAAACTTGGATTTTCCTCGAGTCTAGAACATGCCTAGAAAGGGCCCGTTGCAATATTGAGCGAAGCGGTGTAGGTGCTGAATGTCTGACGGCGGCTGAGTGCATGAAGGGATGGAACGACGTTGGGATTGTGTTTCATACGTGGCATGACTTGCTTGCTCGTATGAAGTGGTAGCATACGGATATGTGCATGAGGACTGCTGGGAGAAAAGGGGAGGAGAATGTAAGGGATGGATATTTCTATGCAGGTATGTCTGCGTTGTTGTTTGTATGGCCAGGGAGTGAAGCATCGTGTCCACCGGGCGAGAGTACATTCGAGCCAGGCTGCATTATGGAGGCCTCTTCCATCCTATCCCTGACCATACTGACCATTCGGAGTATCAGATTCATCATCTCGACATATGTCCTATGTTGTGCAAACACATCTTACCAAGCATCACCGGCCAGCACACCAGTACATATGCAAGGGCGGAGGAGCTGAGCCTTGGAATGCGTAAATGTCCAGTGCAGCTGAGATCAGAAGATGGCCCCTTTCGACAGACTGCATAAAAAAGAATGACGAGTGCAGCCAGGATGACCATATGCTGCATAATTCCCCGTGTGCCTCGAGTGATAGATCAGCAACATGTTTGCCAAGATCCTGCTTCCCGGCCTTTTCAGCCTCTGGATCTCGGCTGCCTCCGCCGGCATCACCGTCCCCATCAGCCCGGAGATTGATCCACTCCCGTTGTCGGCATCCGGAGCAGTGACATCCGCCACGGAGCTCTTCCGGAGGAGCTGTCCGGAGGAAGTCCCGCCACAGACACCCTACTCTCCCAAGGTTCTCATATCCTCCTTTGCCGACTTTGGCACCAATGATGCCGACGTATTTCCCAACGGCACTGTGTTCCCCTCCTCGAACAGTGTTGTTAGAGGCGCGATCGAGGCGTGGGGACAGCATCAAAGCCTCGTGCTAAGGCCGGATGAGATATGGTTCGAGATCCTGGCGCAGTTGAATTTCTACATGTTTGCCCACGCCGAGGATATACGGCACTTGTTCGTCGATCACGAGGGCAAGGAGGAGATCCAAGTATGGCGGCTCACATGGCATGATATCATTGCTACGTTTGCCGATGAGATACAGCAGAGGGTCAAAACGGAGTGGCTACAGGATTGGATCATGCCGGGGTTTAGCACAAGCAATGAGAATGATGGAATGACAGCAACGGTGCTGATGATGGGGCTGATGCAGCATTACTTTGAGTTCAGCGGTGGAATTACGTGCGGTCTGCCAGATGTGACACTCCTAGGGGAGAGGGACGATTGGGTCAAGCTGCTGGCGAAGCTGGATCGCTTGAAGGACTGGGGCGAGGAGCCTGCAGACTATGCGGACAAGCTGCGGCCGATACTGAGCCGGTTTGTCGAGACGTGGGACAAGCCGGACAGCGAGGACATCAAGACGTTTTGGAAGAGCATCGTGAGAGCGCGCAGACTCTTCTCCTGCGGTGGACCACCAGACTACAGCATCTCGGGCTGGATCACGGGGTTCTTACATTGGAATCCCCAGGGAGAGCTGAGAATCCCAAAGGAGATGGAACAGAGCCATGAACCAACTGATGACGACATGACGCTCGACGGCGTGACATATTTTGGAGAGGCACTCTCGGACGTTCCCGTTGGCTATGCAAAAGCGCCGCTGAAGATGCTGGATTATCCGGAGCCAGGGGTCGACACGATGGCGTATCTGCTGGCGGGCAACGTGGGAGTGCGGAGGCTGGTGGTGGGAACTGATGGCGCTGAAGGGCAAAAGCCATCGCGGGTGACTGCGCAGCTGATAAGTGCGTGGTTCATGTATGCGCCTGTGAACACGATGTTTAGGACAGGGCCGCGGTATGGTAGTGACGAGGAGCTGGTGAATATAGCAGCTGGGGTCGGCATGTGTGGGTTGTCGTCAGAAGAATGGTGATAGTACTATAGGTATTATGTAGAGTCGTGATGACGATGACGATTTATGGAGATGCGTGTTCACAAGCCACTGGCAAAATCACCTGCAAAGTCACCTAAGAGCGCCCTCACCGACCACCTGGAAATGCGCTGGCTGGCCACTGGCGGGGCTCAAGCGCCCAAACAAAGCACTGGACCAAGAGGCGGCCCCTGTCTTATGGAACCCACGAACCTGCATCCACCATTCAGGGCCCGAATCACTCTCGCGAATAGCATCCCATTTTCCGCCAAAGCCGTTCATTGATTGTCCCTGACACTTACACGTGTGTTTGCAGCTGTTTAAGGCACCGCTGCTGCACCTAATCAACCCGCTCGCATTGCTGCCCTCGACGACGATATGCTGCCGTCAGGCATATCCGTCCGCTTCTCCCTTCACCACTTCCATTGAACCACCAGAAGAATGCCGCCATGGCCTCCGTCACTACGCAGCAGACGACTCGCACGCGTTCCTCTCGTGTGACCATTTCCAAGACGTCCTCCTCGACCTCTACTACTACCTCGACCAGGTCCTCTCGAGCTCAGACGCCAGCCCAGCCACACCATGCTGAGGCTGCCAGCAAAGCCGAAGCTGCTGCTGCTCTGGCGGCAAGCCCGAGTAGCGGAGCAGGCCCATCCTCGCTCGCGCTGTTCCTGACCAACATCAAGCTCCTGGACCTAGACCTGCTTCCCGACTGGCCGGGTATTTCTGGCGAGACGTTTGCGACCTCCGGAACCAGTGTGCAGGGATTAAAGAAGCGGGTGCACTGTGTCGAATGGGTGCTGTTCCAGCTGTTTTCCATCTGGGACCCCGAAGAAACGGCAAATGTGGGTGTCTCCCCACGAACACTGCATAGGAAGCTGAAGTTGACTAACAATGCCCTCCCTACAGAAGCTGAAACCCTTCTTCCCACCGATTGATCAACTCCAATCCGTCAACCTCCGTACCGCTCTTGTCAGAGCTCTCGAACAAGCCAAGAAGAATGGCATCCTCGGCCGAGACACCATCATTCGCAAAACCATGCTGGACGACTGCAAAGGAGAGAGACTCGAGGAAGTTCTAGCATACTTTTCAACCGCAGTGCTGAAGAAGGTCGTCGCCAATGGCATTGCCACGAGCGGTGCTCACATGACCCCAGTTGTCCGCCTTGCCCTGGAAAACAGAAGCTACAAGGGTGACCAGGCTGAGCTCATCGCCTTGACATTGGCACATAGAAACTCATTGAAAAGAGTGTTGGAGAGAAAAAAGACTGCCAGAGCACTTTACAGGGATTTTTCTGAACTTTTAGGTGTCAAGGAGGAAGATGTCGCCCGCAGAAGAGACGTCGTTCTCGCCAAATTGATACATGGGCATGGACATCCAATCTCCCACAACACCAGGGCCGAATGGCTGCAAACTGTGCGAGGTAATTGGTCGGGCAACGAGGCCTGGATGGAGACTCTCCTACATGGTGACGCAAACGATGGAGGGTTTATGAACATGCCCTATGATAATGTTTGGAGGAGGGTTCGGCATGGGCGACTCGGAGAGCTCGAGGCAGGCGGCGGCGGCCTACTCCAACAATTGGAGACTCGCGTCAGGGTACAGAAGGAGAGGCTCCAGAAGTGGGATAGCTTTCGCAAAAACATGTTCGGCGACTCCAAAGCTTCACCATCCAAGTCGAAGTCTACACCTGCCAAAGCCAAGGGTATTAATTTCAACTTCAGAGCACATCAGGACCTTCACCTGGGAAGAAGTAAACACACACTTGCCATCCGGAACCAGGAAGCAGAGATGACCGATGACTATGTCGACCTGGTCTCGGAGTTGAAGGATGAGTTAGCCAAGATAAGGAGGAAAGATGTGAACCTGACCAGTCTCTTCTCACAGCGGGCTCCTATGAAACAGGTCCGCCGCATTATTTCGACATCGTCCACTGAAGCTCGCGATGAAATTAGCGACCTGGAAGACGAAGAAGACGAAGAGGACGTCTTCAGCTCGAAGGTGCCCATCTCGTCATTCCAAGACAAACTCATGGGTTCTCGGCCTACCATTAGGCCGAGACTGTCTCGCCCAAATCTCTCTCAGAGTCAAACCATCTCCAATCCGGCGGCGGCGGCGGCAGCGGCGGCAGAGCAGAGGAACTTTCCTGGCAGAAGTCAGTATGATCTTGCCCAACTCGATGATTTCGACTCTCCTCCATCTGTTACGGCTTCTCGCCAGCCAGACCCTTTCTTTTCTGATGCCCCAATGCAACGATCCCCACCACAGATGGATGCCAAACGTCCTACGCGGGCTGCACCGGAGCCTCAGCCGCGGGAAGTTGTCTCACCAACCCAAGGGTTAGTTGATCAGATATTGGAGTCAATGGACAGCGCATCTCCATCACCGGTTAAGCGCACCAAGCCCCGGCACACATTGTCTTTGGCCGAACGAACAAGTCTCTCCCTGACGAGGAAGAAGTCTATGGCCTTTGAGGACCAGGAACCCGACTTGCCCGTAGTGCCCGTTGCCGAAGAAAGCCACAGACAGGCCGCCAACCCAGACCATTCTGAGGATCTCGTTAGTCGGACTAGAAAAAGTATGGCTGGCTTCGAAAAGGCACAGCAAAAAGCGCAGCTGGAACGACGCAGGTCACAGAGGCGGTCCAAAGTGCCACCGCCGAGAGCGGGAGGCTACTTCTCCAAGGTCGACGAGGACATTGAGCAGGCGAATCGCTTAGCAGAGCAGTTGGCCAATGAGGAGGATATGGAAGCCGTATTCAGATCGCGACCGAAGATCAAGCAGAGCATGCATCCCAGTCCGACTAAGGATTGGGCTTCGTGAACTTGACGGCCGTTCATAAGTAACGATGATGAACCAGGCGTATTACTCAGAAATTCGTAAGATTGGCGTTGCAACTCTCTTTTGTTTGGATATACACACACGATTGATGAACTACTACTTAGCTGCTTAGCTTGCTTTGGTGTTTGGGCACGGAGGATTAGAACGAACGTACGTACGTACAGCATACAAATTGAAGAGCTTTTCATCGCACGTCTTTTGCTTTTCATATATTGTCTATGGTACACATACATCTCCCTTTGGCTCCTTCCGTTGGCTGTCTTTTCAAACTAGCATTATACTGAGCTTCACCAGCCTTGCTTCTTCAACTCCATCACCTTGCTCACAGCTGCCTTGAACCCCGTCTTGAACCTCGCCCTCCATCGCTGGCTCCGTAACCTCTTCTTCTTCAAACCTTTCCTCTCATGGAACTTTTGTGAGTGGAACTTGTTCCTCACCTTCTGTTCTCTGCACATCCTCTCCAGCACACGGATCGCCACAGCGGGGGTTGGCGCTGAAGTCGGCGTCATCCTGTCCTTGATGAAGACCGTGCGGCCAGTGACGGCCTTGGCCCGGATTTTTGGGCGCTGCAGAGGGTCGCCCATGCCGAGGGATTGGCCGAAGGCGGCAGCTTTGGTGCCGATGATTGCGGCGATGTCGAGGGGAGTGGAGAAGTCGGCGGCGGAGTAAGGGTGCTCGGGTTTAGACGATTCTTCTTGGGTGGGAGCTTTCTGTGATTCGGAAGAAAGAGCAGAGCGAGGAGGTGATGGTGGCGGCGGCGGAGGAGGAGAGATGAAGTCGGCTTTTGATATTGCTTTTGGTACTGGCTCTGAGGGAGCCGGAGATTCGTGGGTGATGGGTTTGGGGGCTGGCTCGGGGACGTAGTTGCCGACGAGGGGATTTAGTCTGGGCTTCGGCGCTGGGGTCCTCTGCTGGCCATCTTGGTAGATTGCAGAGGCATTGAACCGGAGGGCCAGAGATGTTGAAAATGTGCGCGCTTGCGTTGTAGAAAGCCGTGTGGATGGTGCGGCTATCCGGGACAGCATCATGCTGCCATACCTCGGCGTGGTAGCCCTGTATTCAATTAGCAAGTAGTAATACCAAGGAATCTCAATAACAAAGAAAACGCACATTCTTTCAGCTGCAATGCCGCAATAGCTTGTCAATTAGCTGCTGCAACAATGGCAGAGTCTCGATATCAAGAAGTTGCATGAAGGTGTGAAAAAGTTCCGGTCGGATTAACGTTAATACGTGGCATAGGTACCCGCCAACTGCTTCACGGAAGAAAGTCCCAAAACCGTTGCGCCGCGATTCGACGTGCAGCAAAACCCAAAAAAGTCACGAATCAGAAAGAGTCGCTCTACGCTGGCCATTGTTTTCAAGCCAGCCTCGGAAGGCTTTTTCGTCCTGGCCAATGCTATCGCGGAACCCTGAAAGACAAGAACCAAAGGGCATTGACAATTCCGATCTTGCACCTACCTGCTTTGGTGCCTCCCAGCAGAGGCGGTGCGAGCATCACTGAAACTTCTTGAGACATCGCATCTGCTGCTGCTGCTGCACTGACTTGAGGCTCTTTTCGAGATGGCATATAACCCTTACGGAGGCGCTCCTCGCGGCAATCGATCCGGCGCCCCATACAGGTCTGACAGAAGAGCTCAGGGTCATCAGCAGTATGGCGCACCACCTGGCTATGGTGGCTATCCCGGCGCTGTGCCTGGCATGGCCGTTCCTCCTGGCTTAGGTGAGTCGTTCTGCTCCCAGGAGGCATCGCGCAACATGGCGACCATGATCTGCTAACACTCTTTGTCATAGGACCCCCTCCAGGCATGTCTTCTGCCCCAGGAATGGCCCCTCCGCCGGGCGTCCACCAAGCCAACGTGCCCCAAGCTAATCGTCCAAGCGGCCTTCCAACCTTCCAAGCCCCCACGAATATGCCGAACATCAACTTCAATGCCCCCGTGATTCGACTCGGTACCGGAGCATCAGCTTCAGGTGGAAGATCCGACGATCGACCGGTGCAGTCTGGAGGAAGGCCTGGGCTTGGGATGGAACGAGGCTCGGATCAGGGACGCATGGCGGCGAGAGAGACCATCCAGGCACTTCTCCCACCCACCAATGAGGAGAAGCTACGGACGGTCTTCTTACATCGTGTCCCGGATGGCCTTGGCGGCGACGAGGGTGTGCAAAGGCTCCTTGGCGCTGTAGGGAAGCTGAAGCGATGGGACCCCTGTGCTACTGTCATGGAGGATAGCCAGAAGCTCAAATTTGGTTTCGCCCTCTACGAAGATCCAGATTCACTAGCCATCGCTGTGAAACTTCTATTCGAGGAGCGGGTGGAGGTTCCGGCGAAACGACAGTTAGGATCCAGCGAACCGCCATCTGACGATTCATTCGAAGGCATAGAGAAGACGCCACTCATCATGGGAATCGACTTGGCTACGGCCAGCTACTTGGAGTCTTACATGAAGAGCAAAGAAGACGACCCGGATTGGGAACCAAGGCTAGAAGCAGCCCGGACAGCACTGAACCGAGTTATCCGAGAGCTGTTCCACCCACCTGCTGGTACGGCAACGGACGCTAATGGTGATATTGCTATGGGCGGCATCGAGGCGGAAGAGAATGTTGAGGTTGTCAACATACCCCTGGCTCAAGAAGACGAATTGGCAGACATTCCCGCCGAGATGCGAGAGGTTGTGGCTGGCGAGATTGCGGCATTCCGTGAGCGAAGCAACAGACGAGACATGGAGCGTCTGAAGAGAGAAGAGGAGCTCGAGGAGGTAGAGCGACGGCGCAACGGCGTATCACGATCACGACTGGAATCTCCACCAGCAAACTCCAATCATGTCCCGTTGGGGCCCCGAGGAAGTGCTGTACCTAATGCTCCTGCTGGGCCCAAGGGTCAGAATGGATCGAACCGTGGCGTGTCGTTTGTCAATGGCGGAGTTAGTAACACGGAGATGTCGATCCATCGGGAAGACGAGAATACAGATGCCAGTGACAACGAGCTGTATCAAAGACTACGATCTGAGCAAAAGGCGGAGGAGGATAAAATGTACTCGGAGGCGGAACGAAAATGGGTCAACCGAGAACGATCAAGACAGGCGGCTCTAGACCGAGAGCGGGAGCGAGAAAGACATGATGCTGAATCGGGAGAGCGACGAAAGCAAGAGCAGCTTGAGAGAGAGAAGTCGTGGGATGACGAGCGTGAAGCCAGTCGCAAGACGCATCCCTACTACAGAGATCGTGCCGCCTGGGCGAGAAAACGAACGGCGGATCGAGCAGACGAGGAGGCGAGAGATGAGGCTGACCGACATGCGGAGGAAGCAGAGCGACGTCGTGAGGAAGCCCAACTAGAGCGGGCACGAGGCATGGCGGACTCTTTCCTGGACCAGCAGGCACAGGAGATGGAGCAACGCGAGGCTGCGGCTGCTGCTCCTCAACCATTCAAGCTGTCTTTGGGTGCGGCAGCCCAGCGAGCCCAAGCTTCGCGCGCAGCTCCCCAGCGACGTACGATTGCCGAGGTGGAGGGCCTGCTGGACGACGAAGAAGTCGAGTCAACAAAGCGACAGCTCGTCCCAATTCAGATGGATGCAATCTCTGCAACAGCAGGCATGACAGAGGAAGAGATTTCTCAAGCAGTACGAGCCCTGGCGCAGGAGATTCCGACCGAGAAGGATGGTCTCTGGGCCTGGCAGGTCAAGTGGGATTTCATGGATGACTCGGTTGTGCGAGACAAGCTGCGGCCGTTTGTGGAGAAGAAGATTGTGGAGTATCTGGGTGTGCAGGAGGAGATGCTTGTGGAAGCTGTTGAGGAGCATCTGCGCAGACATGGCACTGCTGGGGATTTGGTGGACGAGCTCGAGGGCGTAAGTCTTTTTTCCCTCTCCCTTTCTCTTTCTCTCTCTCCCTCTTTCTCATGCCTATGAGATGACGACGTTATGCTAACTTGTTTTACAGGCACTGGACGACGAAGCAGAAGACCTGGTTAAGAAGCTGTGGCGGATGCTGATCTTCTTCACGGAGTGCGAGAAACGGGGCCTGCCGGCATGAGGAGCTGGCCGGGCTTGTGACAATGGCAATGTCAATGTCAGGAAACGATTACTACTGCTATTTTTCGAAGGAGACGCGGTGCAATTGCTAGGCGGCGCTGAGAACAGCCCGCCGTGTATAACTAGGGATACCTGGGTAAAGATATGAGTGAGCATGCCCCTTGATTCTCGGAGGGATTTCGAGATGGGGAGTAATTAGGCAGTTGAAAATGTGTAAATGTGTAAATACATGGTCCAAGTCTTGGTGATATGACATCATATGTAGGGAGCATTGCTTTTCATGATTGACCCTCGAATGTACTTCGTATGTGCAATAGATACTTAGTATCTTGGTGTATTTCTCCTGTTGCTCTGTGTCCGGCTCAGGTGAGTTGGGCTTACCGAGGACGCCGAGGCTGACCCACTTCTCCACGAATGCCGTCACTGCTCATAAGATGAAAAACACCAAAACATTCAACACCAGAAAGCCGATCTAGATAGATATATGGAGTATATAAGACTCAATTCTTCAATTTCAGCAACAATAATACATAATCTCATTTATTGATTCATTCAAGAACAGTTCACTTGAGAGGCAATATTCAAGATCTCGGCACAATCCTCTGCGGCCTCATTGTCTTTCAATATACAGTCACCAATAGTACTCACACTCATCATGTCTGAATTCTTTCTCACCTCTCCTCCACCAGTCAACGACGTTCTCATCTCAGTTCCCCGCCCACACGTCCTCCTCGTCACCATCAACCGCCCCAAACAACTCAACACCCTCGGTCGGGACGCGCACTTCCAGCTGAACCGCCTTTGGAAGTGGTATGACGCCGAGCCATCCCTCCGATGTGCCATCGTCACGGGAAGCGGCAGCCGCGCTTTTTGCGCTGGTGCTGACTTGAAGGAGTGGAATGGCCTGAATGCCGCCGGCGAGAACGCCACAAAGCACAGCAACACTAGCAGCAGCACACAAGAGAAGAGGGGGGAGGCCAAGTTTGCTGATGGCGGCTTCGGCGGTCTGAGCAATCGTCGGGGCAAGAAACCCATCATCGCAGCCGTCGACGGCCTCTGTCTCGGCGGCGGAATGGAGATGGTGCTCAACGTCGATATGATCATCGCCTCTGACGCTGCCAAGTTCGCCCTTCCAGAAGTCGCTCGCGGCGTAGTCGCTGTGCAAGGCGCTCTGCCGCGGCTGATCCGCAGTGTGGGCATGCAGCGCGCCTCTGAGATGGCGCTGCTGGGCAGGATGTACACAGCTCAGGAGATGCTCCAATGGGGTCTCGTGAACCGCATTATCGCCAAGGGTGGAGATGTCGTTGACACGGCGCTGCAGTGGGCGAGTGAGGTTGCGAATAATTCACCTGACTCCATTATTGTAAGTCGTGAGGGGCTTCTTGGCGGGTGGGAGGCAGAGAATCCGAAGGTGAGCACGGATAGGATCCAGCAGAGCATATACACGGGGATGGACGAAGGAGAGAACATGAAGGAGGGTGTGCTGAGCTTCGTGCAGAAGAGGAAGCCTGTCTGGAAGGATAGTAAGCTGTAATGTGTTGCATCTTTCACCCGAAAGAAGACACGACAGAGATCAAGAACGATCGAGTACCGGAGATCTAATCAAAGTCTGAATTATCCTCTCACCAATGATCGTAACGAACTGCCCTGCTTGTTTGCTTCCTTGCTTGGCGTCGTGATACAATTATTCCCAAGTGGGTATCTTGCACGAGATGTGCCAAGCAAGTCCAACCAGGTGATCAATTGGTTTATGAGCAGCATGAACTTACCATACATTGCTCATACCCGTACCCCGTACTGCCGTAAATGTCCATACGAGTACTCCGTACCCCCTATTCAGTAGATCGTGATCCGCACACCGCATCAAATGCCGCTATCTCACATGGTATTCCTCGTGAAATACGCACGAGTAGGCCATCACTGGTGTCAATCTCGTCAGCCAATGAAAAAATCAGACCTACCCAGTCCTAGGCACGGCCCGTTGCGGAGCTCCGTCATTGGCTGTGGCCTCAGAATGTCCTCCAAATTATGGTCGAAAGGATATTATGAGCACAGCCCAAGCCATCTCCCAACACCTAAACGGGTAGAGAGCCCGAATTATGGAGAAAGTGATATAATACGGGTATGCATATACGCTACCCGTAGTAGCAGCAGCAATGGGTGATAGCTCAGATTGTATGTAAAACGAAAACAGTGTGATTGGATAGAGAAATGCAAAGTTATCTGTCATCTGCCTGCAAGTCAGATCACACAGTCGGTGGCGCGGAGAACGGGAGGAGAGGCCGAGCACTAGAAAGCAGAAAAAGCAATATGTTGGTCTCATGCGGCTGGACTGAGTTTGACAACTCATCGGCCAGCATGGTCTCGCGCAACCCTTTGACGTGGGAGATGGTGTGCGCCAAGTCTGGCATCATTGGCCGTCAACCCGTCGTGGCCCATCTACCATCAAGCCTCATCAACACCGACTGGCCGCTTGTCTGAGACATGCTTCTGCCCTTCTCCTGCATTCGTCCCCCGCCCATGCGATGTGCACACATCTCGCGTAGCGTCAAGAATGCAAGCAGCTACTCGTATGTCGCAAGTAGGTATGGTACATCTGCAAACCTAGGTTGGTTAGTTGTGTACATTTTGAAAGTCATCACACGTTGTTTGGCTAGAAGTCTGCCAATAGTCGGCACGAACAAGACTGTCCCGTCGTCTCCATTGGTCCGTGGACCCCGGCACTCAAGGATACTGTCCAAACTGGGAAACGATCGTCGCCATTCAGCCGGCAGCTTCTCAGCCTCTTCCCAAGACTTGGGATAGCTTGCCCAGGCAGCTTTCCTCGCTTGTACTGGACCCATACACCATATTTCAACGCCGCTGAGGAGACCGACCGTCTGTCGACCCATTCAGAGCTTGGGACAGTACGCACACCTACCAGATGTCTCATATAAGATGTGGCGGGATCACCCCGTCCCCGACCTTGTTCTTGATCGATTGGGCACCATGGGGCACGCACAAGAATTCGTGCTCGTAGATTCTGCACCTTCAATATCGCCCAGATCGTTCTTACCCTCGGTCCGTGGCTCACAATTAACACATCATGTCTGCCGGGAACATGCTCGACCCAAGCTCCGCGGAGCATCCAAAGCCAAGCTTGGAGTATCACAGGGTAGCTTTCATGGACCGTTCGCCAAGTCCTGCCCCACGGAACAGGGAATCAAGAAAGCTGATTCTATGCTTCGACGGTACCGGCAACAAATTCCATGGCGATGATAGTGACAGCAACATTCTCAAAATATTTCGAATGCTTGACCGTACTGCTGACGATCAATATCACTACTATCAACGTAAGTGGAATACTCGGCAGAACTCTCTCGCACGATTGTGTAAATCGACTGACTGTGATCACCAAAGCGGGAATTGGCACCTATGTCATCTCTAACTCGCTGACACATACTACCCTGCGAGCCCGCATCAGGTCGTGGTATCAGAAGGCCAAGGACTCTGCTGTCGGGTCCTCATTTGACGAGCATGTTGTTGGCGGGTACCGTTTCCTAATGCGTTTCTACAATACCGGTGACGAAATCTACATGTTCGGCTTCAGCCGTGGCGCGTATATCGCCCGTTTTCTAGCTGAGATGCTCGACTACGTTGGCTTGTTGTCTCACGGAAATGAAGAGCTGGTCAAGTTTGCCTGGAAGGCCTTTTCCCAATGGCAATGCCGTCATGGATCTGGTAGCAACGAGAAGCTTGCCGAGGCCGAAGAGAACAAGAAACACGAAATGTATCGTTTCATGAAAGGGTTCCGCGAGACCTTCTCACGGCCAGTGGGTAGGATCCGCTTTCTCGGTCTGTTTGACACGGTCAACTCCGTGCCTCGCTTTGAAACTGCTTGGATGCAACGCAGCAAGTTCCCGTACACGGCTCGCACCAGTGCCAAGGTTATCCGCCATGCAGTCAGCATCGACGAACGACGGGCCAAGTTCCGCCAGGATTTGATGTACCAGCACAGGACCAAGGCCAAGCACAATAAGCACCGCCAGCTGCATGAACACTGGGACAACATGTTCAACCACGTTCGCTATAGTGAAACGAATGACGATGAAACGGGAAATGCGAATGAGAACGAGGGGGTGAATGGAAATGAAAATGCTGTCGATGGAGAGAAAGGTGAGCCGGACAACCGGGGTAGGCGGCCTAGCCTGTTGACTCTGGAGGGGAATGGCGCTGCAAGCCCTGACAGCACACAAACCAAGTATGCACCATACCGACCAAGATCACGGTCCTGTCGGCAAGAGCGCCGTCGCTTAGTGTTTCAATGCAACATATCAGAACAGTATTCCGAAGCAGGAGCAGAAGACGATGATGACGACGACGACGGACAAGACATCGACGAAGTGTGGTTCTCTGGTGGCCACGGCGATGTCGGCGGTGGATGGCAGACTGAGGGTGGCGGCAAGAGCAAGAACGCAAGTCATGTTCCCTTGGTATGGATGGTTCGTGAGGCAATACGCGCCGGTCTGCCATTTGACTTGGAAAAGGTCCAGGAGCTGGACTGTCTCGACCTCTGTGGTGACTATGGCGGTGCCAAGTCTCAAGGCAGCTGGAAGAAACAAGCCAAAGGACCGGATATTCTACTCAACAAAGGGGAAGAAGGGGACCCCATCGGACCTCCAAGCCCCGATCTCGATCCTGATGAAGAGGGAAGTCCTGCTTCTCTCTTCGAGAAGTTGATCCACGACGCACATCTGGCCCGGATCCACGACTCGCTCGTGTACGGCGGTGGCCTTGGTACGGTAGCCGTGACGGCATGGAACGTGATGGAATGGATGCCCTTCCGTCGCATGGATCTTCAACCAGACGGCAGCTGGAAGCCTATCAACTGGCCGCTGCCTCGTGGAGAAGTCAGAGACATTCCTGACGATGTTCGTGTCCACGGCAGCGTCATTCGGCGCATGAGACAGGATGACGCGTATCGTCCAGGCAACTTGATCATTGGTGGTGGTGGTCGAGGAGTTCGTTTTGCTCCTCCAGAATATGGCATTGGAGAGTGGGAGTGTGTTGACAACCCAGGAGACCCCATTGGCGAGGTCTGGGTGAGAAAGGGGAAGCCGGTAAAACTGGAGACGAATGGAAAGAAGAAGAAGAAGAAGAAGAGCAAAGAGAATAGCGACGAGGAGGCCAATGGACGGAATGGAAGCTGATCCGTGGATGGTCACTCAACGCTCATTCATGGTGGAAGTCTAGGGTTCATCAGTGTGCTCATCGTTCCAGTCTGTTTTTGTTTTCTGTTCATTTTAGTGGAATAATATAGTATACCCATTTTGAGGGGGATTTTCGTTTCGATTCCGTGGACATTCTGATATGTGTTCGAGAGAGATGTGTGTTTTCACAGAGTAGTTGCCAGCTTCCCATTGCTGTCTTGTTAGGTGTCACGTGGGCCTCCTGAAATGCTTCCACCACGTAACCTAGATCTGTACGAAGTACCTATGACGAAACACCATCTATCTGACTTCACTCGAACAATTCGCTCCAGAAGTCAATTCCATGACCAGGGGAAAAACATGGATTCATTAACGAATTAACAAAATCCACTGCCTTTCATTTAAATCCCCCAAGGAGCGGCTGTGCAGTTCAGGCCCAAAAATGCCAGTTCCTACCTTCTTCTACCTCATCGAGAATGGCCCTCCCCAAATCCTCCGCGACAACGTCTGGTCCATCCTCTACTCCCTCGCCGCCCTCACACTCCTCGTTCTCCTAAAGCGCTATACATCCGGTCGCAGCAACACCTCCGAGCGAGCACTCCATGGCAAAGTGGTCATAATAACTGGCGGGACATCCGGGATAGGAGCCCAGGTCACACGGGAGCTTGCCTCTCGTGGTGCTCAGCTTGTCCTCCTCACACAAGCCCCCGGGTCCGACCCTTTCCTCGTCGAATACATACAAGATCTCCGGGACCAGACGAACAATCAGCTCATCTATGCCGAGCAGGTGGATTTGGCCAGTCTACATAGCATCAGAAAGTTTGCGACAAAATGGATTGACAATTCGCCTCCCCGGAGGCTTGACATGATTGTGCTGTGCGCCTCCACGCTGACACCGCCAGGAGGGAAAAGAACCGTCACAGAGGAAGGTGTCGAGGAGATGTGGATGGTCAATTACCTGGCAAACTTCCATCTGCTGGGTATTCTCAGTCCGGCCATCAAGGCGCAGCCAGTCGACCGAGACGTCCGAATAATCATGACGACATGCTCCTCGTATATCGGATCGCCACCCTTGAAGGAAGGGCTTGGAAATATGGAAGACAAGTGGTCACCTGGATCTGCCTATGCGCGAAGCAAGCTTGCGCTCAACGTCTTTGGTCAAGCTTTCCAGAAGCACCTGAACTCCTACAAGCGTCCCGACGAGCTCCCCATGAATGCCCGAGTCATCTTCGTGGACCCTGGCTTGAGCCGCACTCCTGGAACCAGGAGATGGCTGACGCGTGGTTCCCTTTGGGGCCTCGCTTTGTACGTCGGCTTCTATGCTGTTCCATGGTTCCTTCTCAAGTCACCCTACAAGGCCGCACAATCCATACTCTGCGCCACCATGGAAGGTAGCTTGGGACGTGGTAAGGGTGGCAGACTCATTAAAGAGTGCATGGAGGTGGACTTTGCCCGGACCGAGGTCAGGGACGACGAGATCGCCAAAAAGCTCTGGGAAGACAGCGATGCACTCATCGAGAAGACTGAGAAGGGGGCAGCCAAGAAAGCGCAAGAGGAGAAACTATCGGATGAAAAGAAGCAAAAGGAACAGATTGAGGAGGTAGAAAGTCTCATGTCTGCCATCAAAAAGGGCAAAGAGAAGGAAAAGGAAAAGCAGCGGAAGAAGGGTGACGACAAGGGGAATAAAAAGGGTAAAAACTAGACAATTTAGCGATGATGACTTTGAAACTGAATAGAATAGACATGAAATTCTCAGCATTTTTAGATAATGCAATATTGAATTTGATACTTCTTGACAGCTTCTCTCATTCCTCCACCTCCAAAGCACTCTCTGCATCTCTAAGAACCTCGGCTTACTAAGACGCACCAATCATTCAATAGAGACGTCCTCTGTGATGATACATGTGAAGCAGACACACGCTTCCACATCCATCCACTCACTGATTAAAAAATTGCCAATATTATTTCCCTCATTCAACAAAGAAGCCATATTCATATCTCAAATAATTCGACATGCCCTCTCCTCCCACTCTTCCCCCCGCCGCAACGGCTCAACTCCAAGCCACCTGGGACAAACATACCCTTCATAACGCATCAACGAGACATCCCGTATTCTTCACCGAGAGGCTGCGCAGGTCACCAGTGGTTCCAGCTTCTGGGATGATGATACATAGTCCAGTGGCGCATGGGTATGTGTATCAGGAGACGCAGAGAGCGGTGGATGGGGGTAGCAGTGCTCCGAAATTGTGAATCGAATAAGGGGCCATGTCAAGGTGAGCTACTCCATACAGATTGAGCAATAATATCCTACATACCTACTATCTGGATTTTCCCCCCTAATTGTGACCACAGCATCACTTATTACTTGATAGAGAGCAGGCCTGTATTTTTATGCAAGGTCATATGAAAGACTTTGGTTATTTTTTTTGTTCATTACCTTACATTCACTACATTTTACTGTGAGAAGGACGTCATTAAAGTGGTGGATCTATCTAGGGTAGAGGGATGAAGTTGAATCTGAACTAAAGCATTGCAAGGTTCACATTGCCTCGCATTGTATTGTAATAACCATACGATTGAGGTATGTGTTCGGCAGCTATTATTTCTGCCGTTTACAAAAGAAAAGAGGGATTTCCTCCTGATACAGTGTGATTGTGTGTGCCTTTTCAACAACCAGTTTCCTCCCAAACTCCGTATTTAATCCCAGTATGAAATACAGTTGTAGCAATGAGGCTTGCTCCACCATTAACGATAATCAATCCACATGACAGACACCTATTGTAATACGTTAGTGTCCTAGACTTCCTGGCATCTTCCCCGTTCAGCCCTTAACCGCAATGATGAGGATCAAGACGATGAGAAACACAACCAAGCCCAAGAGACCCATGAGCTTGACATTCTTCCACCACATCTGGCGCTTCAGACCCCGACTTCGGACCCTGAACTCCCGAGTGCTGCTCCCCAACCTGTCGGTCTTGTCCACCAAAAGATCGATCCTTTCTCCCCTCTCAAGCAAGCTCTCAATGTTTCTCGTCATAATGCCTCTAACATCATCGATCTCTCTCTTGGCATTACCAATCGCATCATTCATACCACCATTCGTCGTGCCAAACTCAATCATCAAGTTCTTCAGCTCCGCATTAAAAGAGCCGGCGCCGTAGTTGGGCATGTCGGCAAAGTCGCTGCTCTCTGGGAACTGCTCAAAGAAGCGCTTGCGAATTTCAACCAGGTAACCAAACGGGACGCGACGACCAAGGGATGCGTCCGCGATGACGAGGAATGTCAGACCCCCAGCTGATGGGCGATCAGGATGGTCAGACGGTGCCTCGGCGACATAGTGGATTTGGTGCTGGCCGTGTGTATACGTCAACTTCTGGGGCGACGTGTGCTCGATCTTGGGCAGGATAAGAGAGGCGAGAGAGGAGGTTTGAGACGATGCGGAGGTGGTGCATTCGGAGAGGATGGTGGTTTTGTGGGCGATGCAGGAGCTGTGTGACGACGCGATCCTTGGTTAGCAACATGATCCAAGTCACCCCAACAATGACGCTTACGCTTAACAGGAGTGTAGTAAGAGAACATACTAGAGGAGAGGGGTTGCAGCCGATGAAGATGCCATGATGGCGATAGAGAATTTGTCGCCTTGATTGATTGCGCCGAAATGAGTGACGTGATTGTTGTGCGATAAAGGCAGCAGGACACGGTTGGAGGTCGTAGGCAGAAGTAAATAATGATGATGCTTGAAGGTTGAAAGCTGGAGTGGATTTCTAGAACTATGACGACAGGCATCCACATGCGTGCCTGATTTGGTGGGCTTTTGTGCATTGTCTCACGGCAAAACTGTTAATCCGGGCCCTAAATTTTGCTCTGATCTATCTTATCGACGAAGTCGCAAAATCTCATCACCATGTAAATCAACGCCAACACCAATCGGTTCTTCATTGGAATTCATTGATTTTTCCTTGTTCAACCCTGAAAAAAGTTATGAAAATCTCATCTCCAAGACGATTGTCATGAGACTTTTGGCCCGGAATGGCGCTTTCAGGGGCCAGTTGAACCTAAGTAGCCTCCGATATCTATCATCGACGTCTCAGTCATGGCGCCTCGCGGCGTCTGCGAAAAAAACCACAACAAAGAACCACAAACCTAAGCCCGTGGCCAAAAAAGAAGTTTCAAATGATGGATCGAAAACGGGTGTCAAGCTGGCTGCTCATTCTCGAGCAGACTCTGTAAGCTGGCTATTTCTTGGTATTTTTTTCTGCTTGACATGCATGGGTCTGACATTTCATAAACACACAGGTCAGTCAGGGCCATGACCCCAAGACCAGACTACGGCTTGGCGGCGGTAAGAAGCATACTGGCCGTCATGCAGTCTTTCGTTCTACAGTCCTGCACCGCTTTCAGGTTGCCCTGACGCAGTTGGGGTCGGCACAGTTTGGTGTCACTCTCGGTGAGGATGAGCTGAATCGGCAAGCCGCGCTCTTCATGGATGCCATAGACGATGCGTTTTCACTAGCAGAAAAGGGCCTCACGAAACGTGAAAAGAACCCCTTGTTCTGGAACTTGCGAGACGCCTTCATTACGAGAGATATCAAGGGCCTCACGAAGGAAGTTCAGTACTCGTTTCAGTCCTTCATCGTCCGACAGCGCTTTTCTAAGGAGGTGAAAGAGAGTCAGCAGCGCCTACTGGACTTCAGATTCCCACATGAGTGGTTCCCTGCCACGAGAACGATGCAGCGGACAATTCACCTTCATGTCGGACCGACAAACTCAGGCAAGACGTACAACGCCCTGAAAGCCCTGGAGAACTCGAGATGCGGTGTCTATGCAGGGCCTCTTCGACTCTTAGCCACCGAAGTCTACCAGCGTTTCAAGGCGAAGGGTATCCCATGCGCACTCATAACCGGCGAAGAAGTGCGTGTTCCAGAGGACGCGGATCAATACTTTTCGAGCTGCACCGTGGAGATGATGCCACTCAATACACGGTTCGATGTTGCTGTCATTGACGAAATCCAAATGATTGCCGACTCTGACCGCGGAAATGCATGGACAGCCGCCGTGCTGGGTGTGCAGGCAAAGGAGGTGCATCTTTGCGGAGAGGAGCGAGCTGTCAGTTTGATTCAGGCCATGTGTGCCAGCGTTGGCGACAAATGTGTCGTTCATCGTTATGAGCGCCTTAGCCCCCTTCAGACCATGACTCGTTCCATCAATGGCGACTTCAGCAACCTGCAAAAAGGAGACGCCATCGTTGCTTTCAGCCGCATGAACCTCCATATGCTGAAGCGCAGTGTAGAGGAGCGCACGGGAAGGCGATGTGCAATCATCTATGGCTCCCTACCGCCCGAGGTCCGTGTCCAACAGGCCGCTCTGTTCAATGACCCCAACAACGACTATGACTTCATCGTTGCTAGCGATGCTATTGGCATGGGATTGAATCTAGAAATTCGCCGCGTTGTTTTGGAGTCGGTATTCAAATACGACGGCAGCCAAAATCGAATGCTCACATATCCCGAAATCAAACAGATTGGCGGGCGAGCGGGTCGATACAGGTCAGCCCAAAACCCCGGAGGCGAATCGGAAGAGGACAAGATCGGCCTAGTCACCACAATGGATCAGGCTGATCTGCGAAATGTACAGCGGGCATTCCAGAAGAAAGTGCCAGATATTGAAGCAGCCTGTATCCACCCTCCAGCAGGTATCGTCGAGCGGTTTGCCTCATACTTCCCGCCGGATACGCCATTATCTTTTATTATGATGAGGATAAAAAACGCAGCAACTGTTAGCCCGCTTTATCGTCTTAATCTTGGAGCCGACGCTCAAGGAATAGCTGATATCATCCAAGACCTCCCCCTTACGATTCACGATCGACTCACATTCTGTTACCTGCCCGTTGCGCTGCGCGCAGACAGAGCCATCGATGTCCTCCGAGCTCTCGCTCGTGTAGTTGCCACAAACTCGTCGGGCGATCTTCTGGATATCACGGAGATCCCACTTGAGTTCCTTGACACCGAACTGGATAATTTCCCGGGTCAAGCGCAGGAGTACCTCTCCAAACTGGAATCTCTCCATGTCGCGATCAACCAGTATGTGTGGCTCTCCTACCGATACTCGGGCATGTTCCGAAGTCAAGCCCTAGCGTTCCATGTGCGATCGCTGGTCGAGGAGAAATTAATTCAAACGCTGGATCGACTCAACTTTAGCGATGAGCAACTGGAGCGGAAGCGGAAGAGCAAGCGGCTCCAGGCGAAGTCGCACGAAATCAGCAGGGAGGCGATGGGAGAAGGGAGCGCGGAAGATGCACTGATTGATGATGATGAAGTGACGAAGGAAACCAATGAAAGGATAGCTGCGGTCAGAGACGCAGTTACTGGGTCTACTCCTACTCCGTAGGGAGCTGGGTGAATTTTAGTCAATTCACTGCACTGTACTCCGTACGGTACGGGTTGTTATTGTCATGTATCAAAAGGGCTTCCAGGTTTGTATGAATAGGAGATATATGGACGGTTTTGGTTGGCATTGCATTGCATGGAGTTGCCGGAGGATAGGTATGATAAGGTATGATATGATATGGCTGAGTGGATACAGACATAATGATGATCGCTATTCTGCACGCACATGGAAACATACATAATAATAGTACGGAGTAGAAGACCAATGGCACCAGGACCCAGGAATTACTCCGTACGAAGTACTCCGGACTCCAATGCCGTGCACAGATTACCAATCGGCATTGTGCATCCCCTGAGCTGAGGCTCCGCCTAATGGTAATGGGGATGGGGCTCTTCACTGGGCTGCTGCTCTTCTGAAGCTTCAGCCTCAAAGACCTCCACAGGCCTTTCAGGGGCCTTTCTTCAGGGCCTTCAGATCCACTGTTAATAGCACCCGCTTCTCCATACGGAGTACTCCGTATCAGGTCCTAGAATGATGACCTCCACTAGTGAATCAATGATACGCGGCTGCCTCATTGTTGCCTTGCGTCTCTGCTTCGGAAACTTAAGGTTAGCAAACCGGTATGGCCAAAGGATTGCCTGGGTCAAGAGCGACGTCAGCTTAGCCTTTGGTTCCTCCTACTCCTCCTCTTCCTCCTCTTCCTCCTCTTCCTCCTCTTCCTCCTCTTCCTCCTCTTCCTCCTCTTCCTCCTCTTCCTCCTCTTAACATCTCTTCTCCTCTTCTCCTCCATCCTCTCTCTGTGCAACTCTTGCGACGACCTCCTCTCTTCCTCTCCTGCGGCAACGCATCACCACTATCACACATCCACGAGTGTCGCATTGCAATCATATTACTACAATACGTTACATTGCATCGCATCACATTTATCGCCTCACGACTTCGCAGCGCAGCGCATCGCATCGCATCGCATCGCATCGCGCAGCCGCAGAGCCTCACAGCATTACAGAGTACTTGGCAGCAATATCGATCCATACATATGATATGGACATCCAGATGGATACTGAGTCCTCCATGGCTTCCGGCACCGCTGCCCAGCCGCCTCTGACTTTGGCAAACAAAGCCTCTGTCCCGTCTGCTTCGTTCTCATACCGCGCCCCGAGTCCTCCCTTTATTCACATTCCCACGGTCCCTCGATACCGCAACGAACCGCACCCGAGTCATCCGTCCATCGACATGATGCCGTCATATGAGCACGTCGACTCGACACAGCTCACCAGCCAGGACATCACCATCATCACGCGCAATGTCACCCAGATCGCCATGGACCGGGCATCGGACTGGTCGTATGGGCAGCGCCGAGAGGCACAACCCATCCTCGACTTCCTCTTCCTCGGTCCCACCAGCTTCATTCGTAACCACGACTTCTTGCGGCACGAGGGCATCACCATGCTCCTAGTCATCCGCGATGCGCGGCTGGCAAATAGGAATCTCCTCAGCGTCGACAAGGCCGTGGAGACTCTGGGCATCCACGCCCAGTATCTCGATATCGAGACCCCGCAGCAACTCATCAAGTCGTTTTCCGGTGTCGTTCGTGCCATCAACGACCATCTCCTCACCGTGTATCACAGCCAGGCCCAAGGAAGAACCGAGGCCGGCCAGATGCTTGCCAACTTTCGCCGCGGCAAGGTCCTTGTCACCTGCGAGACGGGCAATGACCGTTCGGCTGCTATTGTGGCAGCATACATCATGGCCATGTTCCGCAATGACATGATTGCGACGCTTCAGTTTGTCAACATTCAGAGGTTTTGCTGCACCTTTACTGAAGAAACCAAGCAAATCCTCTTGAGCTGGCAGGACATTTTGCAAGCTCGGTCTGCTGTGGCTATGAATTCTCGAAGCCATGGCACTGGTCAGGCCCAATGCCTGCCAGTGGCATCGAAGAGAGAAGCCAAGCGTGGCCTCGATGACATGATGGACATCTCTAGGGACCAGGATGGGGCCGTGGATAGCTTTGCCATTGATCGCGACCGATTCGCCGGGCGAGACTCCTTTGTGCCATTTGTCGATATTAACAATTAGACAGCATTGGGAGCAAAGGGGAATACCGCTTGTGCGTGCATAGGGGCCCAAGGATATGAGGCTCTATGGCGAGGCGAGCCGGCGCAGAAATCGGTCGGCATAGGACATACAGGACATGGCTTTGGACTTACTGGCGTTTTCGGAAAAGAGGCTGCTTTACTCAGATACCCCATGTATTTATTCGTGCATCTTTGCAATTGCAGAGACAACTTGGGTTGTTCGTGATGCAGGACGGGACAAAGAGCTGCCAAGCCTTTCCGACAACGCATCGAGAACAGATAGATTTAGTAGGCATTGGTGTTTTGGATTGCTTTCTTCATCCTGGATGCACGCAGCTGAAGGGAAGAGGCGCGAAGGGAGGGGGAGGGAGGACTCTTCGGATGGGATGCAGATGGGATGCAGATGGAACTCACTTTGAGCTCAGATGAAGCTCACCTTTATCTTTTGATATTTCTATAGGGGCACTGCAGAACACTACTACTTGACTCACGCCTCTTCCCTGACTCTCTTCTCACTTTTCCACCTTGCCTGCTATTTATCTTGACGTCTACCTCCCGATCGTCCAGTCCGAACATTGCATCGTCAACAGCAATCACCTACACTCAAGGGTCTCCCCCTGAGTAGATCGGACAGACAATCTTCATCTATTTTTCACTCTCATCCCTCTTCTCCAGAGCGTCTTCATACTTCTGGTCTTCCAGGAACGTGGTACGACAAATCCCGAGCTGACAGCTGTTGAAGTGCGTCTGCCAGAGCAAATTGCAGTTGTCAACTGTCAACTGTCAGTCGGTTTTCCAACTTTTTCGACTCCCAGCTGGCAACACTGCTGCACTAGGCAACGCGTCTGACTTCGTCCCGTCTTGTTCTTTTGTTTACCCGTTGCCCCGACACTGTCACGCACAACTCACATCCTTCAAAATCTCAAGAGTTGTGGCGCGTCCTTCATCTTCTGCTCAGCATCCTGACTTGGACTTGATCAACATTTTCTCACCCCAAGCTTCGTGCTGCAACTCTCATTCCCACTGCATACTTGCACTGTTCACTACCTCTCGTCACCTCATTATTGTTTGGTTCATCACCCATACCCCCTTGTGTCGATTTCAGAGCCGTCATCCATCGCGCGTTGTGCGCTCTCGCAAAAGCTGTGGACGTGAACCTCATCACACACATGCCTGTGCCATGCCTCCGAGTAAGCATCAATCCCTGATCTCCCTCCTCTCTCCCCATCCTGCACAATATCCTCTCCATACACATCATCGTGCATGACTCCCATTCTCATCGCTTGCCAGACATGACCGGTCAAGAGGCAGAACAACAACTGCAACCACAACGCCATCCACATAATCTTCGTCCTTCCTCTGCACGCCGGGCTCCCGGCCGTTACCACGAGGAAGACGCGAGACCCGTGGATCGGCCCTCCGTCACCGCACCACAGCGGGTTCCGTTCGACCCGACACTGGCCAAGTATTGTGCATTTCCATCGTTGCCGTTGGATCACCCAGAGATGGGGCCTAGTGAACGGATCAAGGCCATGCGTGAGCAGGGTCTTCAAGTTGAAGATGAGGAGGCCGCGGACGCCCAAGTCATGGACGTGTGCATGACTGACGGAAACACCGTCAACGCTGAAACAGAGGGTAAGTAATCGTCAACACTCCAACATTCGAGTTGATGGCTAACATGGCATAGCGAAACTCAGAGAAGAGTTCACAATCCCGTCAACTTCAACTTCCAACAAGCGCCCTCAGGAGGATGATGATGTTGAAACCAGAAAGCGTCCCAAGGCATTCATTGCCAATCTCCCCTTGGTGCCATTATTCACACCCCACATCAATTCCCATTCCGATTCCCATTCCGATTCCACTGTTAGAGAGGTTGCGGAAATGCTGTTCGATCCTGACATGATTGACTGGGGCTCTGACGATGAGGAAGAGAAACCAGAGGAGCCCACTGCCACTCGCATCTACACATTCGAGGATTATCAACGAATAAGGCTCCCCATGATACTACCACAGCCATTTGCGACATGGGATGAACTGTCAGTCGGAATCCGTTGGATAATTCTCAGTATCCTGACCCTCAACTACCCCTTCGCTAAGACTGCAGTCTCCATTCTGCACCTGACCCGCCTCCAGATTCAAGACTTCCTCTGCAGCTACGTCGCTAGCTACCAAAGGTGGCTGAAGTACCTGGCCGAAATAGAACCAATCCCCTGGATGGACCTCTTCTTCGAGGCCAACAAAAAGTCCATCTCCATTATGGACCTGGTCCATATCCAGCTCCCGGATCTGCCCACCGATGGAATCTCCTTCGAAGAGGCGGGGATGGGGTGTGCCTATCTGCACGCAATCAATCTCCCTTGGTACAGCCACCAAGTGCAAGACTGGATCGGCCTCAGCAAACCAGATTTCGTCAATTTGCCCGTTGAGTGGATCACCATACGCGACTTTCTAGACTCTCAGCTCCTAACCAAGGTCGTGGAACTAGGATGGCTGGAGGCGGAGGACATAGTTGGCCATGGTCACCAGCAAGCCGAGGAGATGACGGGGAATACACATGTTCCACAAACCACAGACGGTTTTTTGGAGACTGTCCACAGCAGTCTGCCAGAAGAGACGCTCAACCCTGGTCAAGACGACGGCGGCCCTTCCGTCACCACTGTGCCTCTCACCGGAGGAATTTCAGAATTCAGTCAATCTGTCTTTGCAGATATCTCGTCGGCTTTTATTCAGACAGCTCCCACTAACCAGGCAGCCATGCCTCTCGGCATGGAAAGCACTGAGGTAGGCGTTGCCCTGCAAAGAGAAATCCCCGAATCCCAACCCATGTATGTGTCTGGGTGGGTTGTCGGCACCTTTGTAGAAGAGGTGAGATCAAGGCCTAGTTTTGATGATTCAGGCTCAACTGACTGTGGTGTTTTTTGTGCAGCCTTCGGTTCGTGTGGCGCCTGCTGGCCAGTACGCCGGCATGCCTGTTGAAATGCACAGCACGATTTCTGCTGGAGTAAACACAATTCAGAATGCGGTTCCTATGTCCCAAGCGCAAGTAGGTGAAAACAACGGACAGGTTGCACAGCAGAAGCAAAAGAACCCTCGCCGGCGCAATGCGGCAGAGACTGCTGGAACCTTGTCTGAAGCGCCATCTGAGCTAATGGATCACCCTGAACAAAGTCATGCTGGTGGGAGTGAAGAGCTGTCTTCCTCGGGTTTGGATTCCACCATGTCTGATGGTCATCCTGCAGTAACTACTCTCATCACAGGCGGTCTTTCGGCCGGCCTCAACTGTCGCAGATCCCGAATCGTGGCCCAGCAGAATATTGGTAACGTATCTGGTTCTTCGAAACCAATTGCTGGAACCACCACGGCTGGAAGCAGACAGGTTGAAGCAGAGCAAACCCTTACGAGCGAAACTTTTCAAACCGTCGAAGACCAGAATACTCCACCAGGGCTCTCTCCCTCCGAGGAGCTTAGGCATGCCTTGGATACCAGGTTCGCGAAGTACCTCAAGCCTGAACCGGGTGAGATCATCGCCAAGTCCAAGCGTGAGCGCAGACGGAGTGTCCGTGCTCGAGAAAGTGAAGAGCTCGGCCTTGTTGGGACAAGATCCTATGGCCTCGACGTGGATGAAAACGACGTGGATGAAAACGACGTGGATGAAAACGACGAGGAGTACACACCAAATAAGCCGAGGAACAGACGAAGCCGGGCGTCGAACCCGCCAACAGAAGAGGATACGACACCGATCGCTGACACCATCGTTGATCTGCTACCGAACCAGACTGGCGATGATGCTGGAATGTCGCGCGAGACCACCTTGGATGCAGATGATCATCCGACCGAGGCTTTGATTGGAGACGCCCACAACAACGCGCCTGTTGCCAACGTCCAAGCTCAGTCGACTCTTTCAACCTTCCTGCAGGAAAGTGCCCTCCTAGTTTTCGTGACATCCAAGGAGACTAACCTTTATGATAGATGCCCGATATGACAGTTGGCTATCAGATTCCTCGTGTGGGCGGGCTTCAGCCGAGTTTGGGCGAATCAAGTTATCAGTTTGCGTCCGGACCACCAACTGCGCAAAGTGACCCGGCAAGCATGGTGCCTAGGTCGGTGCCAAATCTGCCTACAAGGCTCGAAACTGGCGCTCCCACCACACAGCCGAGAAGACCCCCCAGAGCAAGGAAAACAGCAGGTGGAACGCCTCACACCAAAGGTCCAGGCATGTACTTTGGAATCCACAAACACAAACAGCTTCCACCGGGCCGTGGCCGTGTCTCTTATGCACATTACGCTTAGTCGGCGGACAGTGCAACATTTGCGGACCAGGCGCTCAGGGCACATTTTGCGCTAACAACAGAGCGCATCATCACTGAACCCGTATCACCAGACGCCCACATCAAGGAACCGGAACCGGGCCATTTGGAGACGACGATTGCCGCGATGAAGGCCGAATTCGATATTGCAGAGCACGGTTCGAGAGCAGAAGCGTGGCAGGATGCTGAAAGGGCTCAGTTTGGAGGTTGCGCCACCTGGGCGACGTATGCCCTCCATGCAACAGAAGCATATTATGCGCTCAAGGTCCAGGAACTACCCAGAGAGCCCGAACTTGTTGAGAGCATTGAAGCGGCTCAGGGCGGCAGTGAGGTGGCGCAGGATGAAGCCCAGTCTGGTGCTCAGTCCGATGCCCAGTCTGGCGCCTAGAGGCTTTCATGCCACCCTCTCGCAGGCACATATTTTTTGGACGAATGAATGCGCATTTTGGCGGTCGGAATATCCACATGTCGGCGGATTGAATAATACATGTGTGCCCCTCTATGGGAGAGACCTATAAGGGTGGAGATACGGTTCGGTATGAACAATTTGCTTCGTGTAGGCATATCGGTTGTGACGGAGTTTCAGGGACGGTCTTGAGGGGATTGGCACTGTGGCAGTGAGGATTGTACGACGATGACAGGGGGGATTGCTCTACCAACCTTTGCTATGCGGAGATGACCAGTCTTTTGTTTTGTATGTAAGACATTTTGTATCAAGAACAATGACGGTCTGTGGGATATGGGCCGTTTGTAGGAGGGACAAATCACAAGTAACAGTATAACCCCATTCTCGGATGTCATCAGGACAATGCGTGTTCGCCAAGGAGAAGTCATGATTCGTTAATGATGATGGTAAAATGCGATGAATGACTCGAGGCTCTGCAGGAGAATGAGAGAATCATGCATCATAGGCATTATGTGTATGTGACAAGGAGAGTTGCATCTTCTGTACTCCTGCCAGCTGTCTGTACGAGGCAGACGTGTTTGCACGTGCCTAACCTGCTCCTGCCCTGCATCTATGCGACTTTATCGGCTCTCCTCCGCTTTAAGGCCTCAAGGCTTCGATATCAGAAAACTCACCGCTTTTGATCTTTTGCCTCTTCTCCCTCCCTCTTCTGTTTCCTCTGCTTTATCGCAACTCCAATCTTGGGACGGACATCTATCAGCAGTTAGACCCAAGGGTGACTTGCGCCTCTCCAGGTCGGTCCCCATCACCATCACCATTATCATCGCTCATATCTCACTCTCCTGGAACCGATGATATGCCTGTCTTCTGGAGCTCATACCGAATCGACTCTCGTTTCAGAGCATCAGCCAGTCTGTTGTAAGCGATGTCCGCTGCTGGATTCATTCCGCCACTCGGCACCCCTTCACTCACCACTTCGCAAACCGACAACAAATCTCCAGTGTCTCAAGATACAGCACAGTCAAATGAGGCCCCTCAACTTGAGCCATCGATTCTCTCACTAACTGAACAGCCTAGGGTATCTCAGCCGCCAGTGAATCCTGAAGGTCACAAGTCGGAGGTCATCAGCCCTGGAGAAAATGGTGATGTGGATTCCGACAATGACGAGAAAGGCGAAAATGGAAGCCCAGGAAAGGCTCGAGGGCCCACAGCTAAGAAGAGGCGCGAGGATTCTGTTTTCCAAGCCTGGCTTGAGCAAAACCAGCGAGAAGTCACCAAATCTTCTAAGGAAGATCTAGAGCGACATGACCGTTTGTCCGCAGCAAGGCTTCTCGAGGATAGCACGAGCAAAAAGATCATCGCCTCACCTCGAGAATACCAGATTGAGCTGTTCGAGAGGGCCAAAGAGCGCAACACTATCGTAGTACTTGATACGGGTATGTCAATGATAAAGACTTCGCCCCCACTCCCCTTATTTGGCCCCCTTTTGCGTTCATAGGCTAATTGCTCGTAGGCTCTGGAAAGACGCTCATCGCTGCTCTCCTTTTGCGACACATTTTAGAGCAGGAGTTACAAAATCGTTCTGAGGGCCAACGTCACAAGATCTCGTTCTTCCTCGTCGAGAAGGTGGCGCTGTGCTTCCAACAACATGCTGTCCTTACATGCAACCTGGAGTTTCCCATCGGGAAATTCTACGGTGAAATGACTGGCGTGTTGAGAACCAAGGAATACTGGGACAGCCAGCTTGCTGAAAACATGGCTGTAGTCTGTACTGCGCAGATTCTGCTCGACCTCCTCAACTGTGGCTTCATCCAGATGAACCAGATCAACTTATTGATCTTTGATGAGGCTCACCATACCAAAAAGAACCACCCCTACGCGAGAATAATCAAGGATCACTATCTCCGGGAGGTACACAACCGCCCTCGCATTCTCGGCATGACCGCATCGCCCGTTGATGCGCAAACGAAAGATATTCGCTATGCAGCAACGGAACTGGAAGGTATGCTGTGTAGCAAGATTGCTACAGTATCCGATGAAACTTTGCTGCAAAGCCAAGCGCATAAGCAACAAATCGAGATCAAAGAATATTACCAGAGATTGGAGAACCCCGAAGACTCGCGAACACAGCTATGGGAGATGATTGCCAGCTATGTTCGCGAGAACCTGCAGTTCCGACACCACTTAGATTTTGCCAAGGTGGCATCTTCAATACTTGGGACATGGTGTGCAGATCGCTATTGGGAATTCTTAATGACGGACTCCGAGATGAGTAAATTGGAAGCCAAAACCGAGCGCGACTTCGCCTCGGATCTTGATACTTCCACCGGCGACGAGGCGGTGGCTGCGGTCCGTCAAGTCAAGCAGATGATTCGACATCACGACTTCAAGAGCATCCACAAAGATTCTCCTCAATTGTCCACAAAGTCCAGGATTCTCTATGAAATTCTTGAGGACGCATTTTGTCCGAGACAAGCCAAGCGATGCATCGTATTTGTACAGGCGAGATCAACCGCGTTTCTTCTTGCAGATCTTTTCCAGCAACCTGGGATGCATATTCCAGGCATGAAAGCATCATTCATGGTAAGCTCTCACATTACAAGGCAATAAATGATGGGTTGTTTATGGGTTTTATAGATCGGTTCCAATACCGGTTCATCCAGCGCCGCAAACATGTCCTACCGAGATCAGATTATTTCTCTGCAAAAGTTTAGATATGGAGAGACAAACTGCCTCTTCGCCACATCAGTCGCAGAGGAAGGCATTGACAGTCGCAGAGGAAGGCATTGACATTCCTGAATGCGACGTTATTGTGCGGTTCGATCTTTATACCTCGGCGATTCAATACATTCAGTCAAAGGGGCGAGCGCGACAAAAGACCTCTCTATACATAAGCATGCTGGAAGAAGGCAATATGGAACACCTTCGGCGATTGAGACAGGCCACGAGAGACGCCCATGCGCTCAAACAGTTCTGCACTGCCCTCCCCGAAGATCGTAAGGTTCAGGATTTTATAATCGATGCAGCCGCAGTCGCTCAGCTTGAGCAAGTTACCCAGAAGACATACACTATTCGCGAGACGGGGGCTCAATTGAACTTCATTACCAGCCTGGAGGTCCTCTCCAAGTTCGCCTCGTCTCTCCCTGCCAACGGCGATTCGGAGCAACGGTTGGAGTATGTTGTCACATCGATTGGGAAAAAGTTCATCGCTCGCATAATTTTCCCAGATACTTCGCCCGTTAAAACGGTATGCGGCGAAGCACAGCGCAGCAAACAGTTGGCAAAATGTTCTGCTGCCTTTGAGGCCTGCATGGAATTGATCCGGAAGAAGTATGTTGATGGCCATCTACAACCGGTGTTTGCAAAAAAGCTGCCCGCAATGCGCAATGCGCGTCTGGCCATAAAATCGGACAAGAAGTCGGAATATGATATGCGAGTCAAGCCGGAGTACTGGGTGTCTTGCCTCAGTTCAACGCCACCCACGGAGCTGTTTCCAACTCTCATTGCTCTTAACCAGACAGATACTCTAGGATCATGTCCCTTGATTCTGCTCACGAGGCATCCGTTGCCTGATGTACCAACTATTCCTCTATTCTTCGGCAATGGTCAAACCTCTGCCGCTCGATTGTCGGCTTCGCGGGTCCCTATTAAATTGCCCTTAAAGAGAGTTGAGGCATTAGCAACGTTTACCTTGAGAGTATTTGCCGACGTTTTCAGCAAAGAGTATGACGCCAAGCCTGAAGAAATTCCATATTTCATTGCACCGAACGACCTATCGGGTGCAGAAGAACATGGCCCACAAGTTGACTGGACTCTGTTGCAGTATGTCCAAGACAATGAGCGCCTTTCCTGGGAAAACGCTCCGGTCGACTTCAAGGACAAATTTGCTGTAGATCCATGGGACGGGTCACGCAAATTCATCATCAATGGCATCAACAAGGACCTCAAACCGTCTGATCCAACACCAAAGGGTGTCCCACAGCCGAAAAGCCTGGCATACCGGAAAGTCGAGCAAAACATCAAGGAATACAGCAACAGCCTATCTATAAAATCACGACAAAGGAGAAACTGGCGAGATGACCAGCCTGTCGTGAATGCAGAGCTTCTGTCACTTCGCCGGAACTTTCTTGACGAATATTTTATAGACGATGAGGCAAAGGGGAGTTGCTATATCATTCTAGAGCCATTGAATATATCACCGGTAAGTCTCTCTTCCGCCCACAATCTGATAGCAGGCTAAATTGTCACAGCTCCCGGTCAACGTTGTCTCAATGGCACTGGTTCTGCCCGTCATCATGTACCGTATTGACTCGGTTATGATCAGCCTCGAAACTTGCTCTCTTGTCGGCTTGACCATCCGCCCTGACTTGGCCCTAGAAGCCGTAACCAAAGACAGCTTCAACACAGAGGAGCATGGGGAGGATCAGATCGACTTCCAAGCTGGCATGGGCAGGAATTATGAACGGCTTGAGTTTCTCGGAGATACCTTCTTGAAGATGGCTACCACCATTTCCGTATTCACACTTATTCCAAGCGGAGACGAGTTCGAGTACCACGTGGAACGCATGGTTATGCTATGTAACGCCAACTTGTTCACCCATGCAATAGAACGGAAGATGCAAGAGTACATCCGCACAAGGGCATTTGACCGTCGAACATGGTATCCCAACATGACACTCAAGAAAGGGAAAGCAATAAAGACAGAGCTGAGGCATCGCCTCTCGCACAAGTCGGTTGCGGACGTTTGTGAAGCGCTCATTGGGGCGGCTTACTTGACGAGTGCGGATGGAGACATGAATATGGCTGTTAAGGCCGTTACGGCCATGGTCAACGCGGACAACCACAGAATGGCTTCATTCAGTGATTACTACGCTGCATTCAAAGTGCCTGAGTGGCACAAGAGGCCACCGACTGCCGTGCAGCGCCTCGCCGTAGATCAGGTCGCCGAAGTCACTGGCTATAGGTTTCAATCGGCGACGCTTGTACGAAGTGCATTCAGGCACCCGTCGTACATGTTCGAGACTATTCCAGATTACCAGCGCCTCGAGTTCCTGGGAGACGCACTGCTGGACATGGCCATTGTCGACTATCTCTTTAAGCGGTTCCCGGAAGCGGACCCCAAGTGGCTGACGGAACACAAGAACGCCATGGTGTCGAACCAGTTCCAGGGCTGTCTTTGCGTCAAGCTCGGTCTCCACAAGCACATTCTGGTCGCGACGTCCGCTCTGCTGGGCGATATTCGGGAGTATGTGTCCCAGTTGGAGCAGGCCGAGGAACTGGCCCGGCTGAAAGCCCAGAGCGGTAGTACCAGTATCAGTGGCACCGATGGTGCTAATAATAATAACGCCAGTGCTACCGGAAGTGGCGCGCCACCACGAGGAGCAGGACAACAAGCGGTTCCCAAGGACTTCTGGATCGATGCGCCGCAACCACCGAAGGCTCTAGCTGATGTAGTGGAGGCCCTCGTGGGGGCAATGTTCGTGGATGCGCGGTACGACTACGGCGTCGTGCAGCGGTTCTTCACGCAGTTCATCCAGCCGTACTTTGAGGACATGGCCCTATACGACAGCTTTGCCAGCAACCACCCCGTCACAGCTCTGACACACAGATTGCAGGACCTTGGCTGCACGCGCTGGACGCTCCACGTCGCGAATGTGCCAGCGCCCGTTGAGTCGGGAGTCGCGGTTCTTGCCGACAGCGATGTTGTTTGCGCGTTCATGGTACACGAACGGGTTCTCTGCCACGCGACGGCCAAGAGTGGCAGCGAGGCCAAGGTGGCTGTGGCGAAGATGGCGCTGGAAAGGTTTGCAGAGACCAAGACCGTGGGAGCGTTTCAGACCGAGATGGCGTGCAACTGTGGCTCTTTGGCGGCGGAAGCGGACATCCAGCTGGTAACACCATCAGCAGGATAAGAAAGTGAGTAATCACTAAAGGGCGTGTATAAAGGCGACCGATAGTCGGGACTAGGACGTCTCCGCTGTTGGTTCGAGACTCGGCGTACAACTGATTGGCGATGGCGTTGATTAGCTTACAGACGACGTCGTTTCGAACTGCTGTCCGTCCCTCCACAACAGACTTCGCGCGCCAGTTTGTGAGTGTGAGTGGGCTTTGGTGGAAGCGGTCGTGGATTGGGGGCATCTTCAACAAAGAGCCGATCTAGGTTGTTCCATGTACCTCGTTCGTAGTTCGTAATCAGGGCGCAAACGTGAAGCCATTAGAGCGAGCCGATTTTTGCTAAGTCAAGACACGAATAGGGGGTTGCATATCGCCGAGATCACACAACAGCGGAGAAAAGCGAGACCCAATCAAGGCTATTTTAACAAGTTTTCTTCATTTGTTTTAAATACTATTACGCAGTATTCCGTAGAATATCTTGTGCCTGTGCCTGTGCTTGTGTATGCGTGTATGTGTGCTGTGTAAGGATGCGTGTACGTTGTGTAGCAAGCAGTATGTGTATGAAGAACTCCGTGTATCCCTCTTTTTCCCCTGCAGGAATAACAGCAGTACCAACAGTAAAACAAGAAATAAAAATATCTTTGCAATCATCATGTGTGCGACTTGACAGGTAATCAAAACATAAGAACATACATCGCCCAGTTGCGCCGTCGGCAGTGTTGTAAATGGTGTATCTTCAACCGATGCCCGCTTGCCTGTCCCAAAACGCAACGCCTTGCTGGAAGATCAATGACAAAACAAAAAGATAAAAGCAAAAAAAAGCAAAAAAGAAAAACAAAAAAGCAACAAAAGGGATACTCCAATGACGCGTCGGGGAAAATAGGCAATTAGTTTTCGCAAACAAAGAAATCACTGGGGAAAAAAACCACCCAAAATCAAGTTTCATTAGTTCGTCGTGGCCGTTTCGGACTCGCCGTCCTTTTCCCTGTTTGAGAGTCTGCTTCCCCTTCGGGAGGCAGGTCCCAAACGCTTCCTCTTCTTAATTTCCCTGCGTAGCTTTGCGACCGTGTTCATGTCCAGGTGTTGACCTCCTTGCTTCTCGGTGGGAGGGGTAGAAGAGCTGGCTTCGACCAGGGCTGTCAGGAGCATAAGGGCTCGCTGCTCAGGGATCTCATCCGCGTCCACTGAAGCTTCGACGTCTGAGTCTGAATCGTAGTCGTAGCCCAAAGCCAGCAGGCGCTCACGCTGAGTAAACGGCTTGGTGGAGTTTTGGCGAGGCTTCGATGGTGGCACATCTTCTTCAATGACGGATTCTTCATCATCCCCCATCTCTGACGCCTCGGTTGGCGTGACAGGCATGTCAGGCCACTTAGGCGTACGCAGACTGTCTGAATCGTCAAAAAGTCCGGGCAGACTTTTACCCTCACCTCCGAAGCCCTTGTCCTGGAAGAGCAGGGCCTCACCATCCTGGCGCCTTGGTCCTCCACGAAAAGAATCGGCGTCGGAGTCATATATGCTAGCAGACTCATAGCCTCCCATGTTAAATCCTGCATCCAGATGTCCACCAGACAATGGATTGGGGTCAGACTCTTCCTTCAAAGGCGTAGCGGGAGAAATAAAGATCGAGTCTCCGCAAGAATCTTCATCTGCACCAACACTGTCTGGAGCAATGGAGCTATCGCCTCCCCTAGAGCGGATACTGCGAGAAGAGAAATCGCCAAACTTCATCTCCCTGAATATTGATGAGTGTGGGAGATCGATGGAAGTGTCAGCTGTGCGGATGCTGCGGGAGCTGTTAAATCGAGGGCTAGAGCGATCCGACGGGGTAGATGATGAAATTGATCCCTGCCTCCTGTGCGTGCGGGAAGACATTTGCTTATCGATGTCATCAAGTCGGCTTGTAGACCGGGTAGGGCCTGTCATACTGCTAATGGAAAAGGTGCAGTTATTTTCAGAGTATGTGGAACTCGAATCCTCCCAAGTTGGAGTCGAGGGATGCAGATGCTCCCCAGTAGTATTCTTGTTGAAGCGGCTCCAGTCGTAGTAGCTATCGGGTCTGTGTTGGGGATATTGTGGCAGATTTGCCGAGGTTGAGAAAATCGGAGTATCGCATCTTGGCTGGCATGAGGACATTGCCCTGTCATGACTGAGATCGCTGACTGAGATATGAAGCGCCTCTCTCGCGGAGCGCACAGATCCTTGTACGGGGCGGCAGGGGGCTTGGTCAGTTGGCAAGCTGCACTGTCTGGGCTTATACCTCGGAACACCAGGTGGTGAGGCTGGGCGAGATCCAGGGCCCAGCGAATTCGAGTCATCTCGCATGTAAGGGCCAGCTGATGTCCTTGGGGGCCGTGGATGAGTTGGGGCCCGAGAGCCAGCGACGGAGATTCTTCCACATGGGTTTGTCGCCTTTCCACGGCAACACTTTCGCCTGTCGTTCGCGGACCGAGCCAATCCATCCAGAGCCATCGCATCCAGGCTCATAGCCCGAGAGGTCTGGGCCGGGACAGCGATGCTTAGTCTCCTTCTCCTCGACTTCGGGCTACCTCTCAAACAGATCTGTCTTGAAGACGGTCGCTTTTCGGTTTCCTCTGATGCTGAGGTCTCCTCAAGCTGCTCTGGGATTATTTCAGTGACATATGTGCTCCGATAAGCACTGGCCGCAGAAAAGCTTCCTCGCGGGCGATATGGAAGGGGCGATGCTGCAAGGGAGGGATAGAATGGCTGCACGGCTGGGCTGGGCAAGTTGGCACTGTTCTCGATCATGTTTCTATCGGCCACATCCTCACCGTAGTCCCTCGTGCCGGTTGCCTGAACCCGTGATCGAAAGTCGCAGGGCTTGATCTCGCCCTGGGCATCCAAGATGTCAACAAATGCCGAAGACCGACGGCGGGAGCTAGCAGGCGAGGGGCAGTCACGATTGCCATAGGATGTCGTTGGTGGAGCAATGTGTGTTGAGGGGCGTCGCTCTCGCTCACTACCATGGGAGGAAGTCAAGGTCAAGGTCGGGCCACGAAGAGATTCCTTCGGGTTGCGGCCGGTAGATTTGGGTCGTTGTTGCAGGTCTAGTCCATCGTCGCTCGGGGCGGTGTTGGGACGTCCTCCACTTATTCCGATAAGACGAGGTTTCAATGGGGATGATGAGCCAAGCGATTCTGTGGTGGGCTTAAGTCGGGACTGATTCCACACTGTTGATGATCGTTGCCATTCCTCTATGGTCCTCGGTCCACTGCCATTACCAGCAGTCATGCCTGTAGAGTTACGGTCAGATTCCAATCTCCATGGTATCTACTTGAGTTCATGTTCTTAGTAAAGAAAAGCGACGGACCTCTAACTTGTGGGAGGGCGGCAACAGTCGAAGGATGGGCTTGGTTCCTATGCTCAAATGCCGAATCGGCGGACGGCCTCCTGTTCAAGAAGTTGCGCAGACCCATAATGGCTATCGTCTGGCGTTCGCCAACAAGGCCATACGGCAGATGGCTGTACACGGAGCAGAATCTGCTTTCGAGGTTGGGTGATGTTTTGCTAATCGAAGTCGCACTAGCTAGCGGTGGTGGTGGCGAAGACTGGGACAATGGTTGCTCCCTTTCAACGTCGAGACTGGAGGATACACTCGTAGTCCAGGAAGACGGCGTTGTTGTGTGTACAGAGTACGGAGTGGTAGTAGTACTGCGAGAGAGTATGTACTCGTAGAGATAATGAATGTGGAGGAATGGGAGAAAAGGAAAAGTGAGACGTGGATCAAGAGATGGAGGGGGTCAGGCCCGTCTAAAGATATCCGGGGGAGGGGACAGACAAATACTCGCTCTGCGATGGGCAGCAGGCAGGTGAATGTCGACCAGATATTATGTGAAGAAAAGTGAGCAGCCAGCCAGCAGGCAAACAGCAACAACCACAACCAGACTGATGGTCCAGGATGGATGGAGACTTGCATCTCCACTGGCGTGGTAGGGGTGTACTCGGCATGTACAAGGCCTGGGTAGCGCAACTGACGAGGATGCTACCCTACCCCTACCCTACCCTACCCTACCCTGGCATGGGTGTGGATGGACGCCTTGGCCCGCCCGTGTGTCCGTCGTCGTTGTCGTCCGGCTGGCCGTCGGACGAAGGCCGTCGGCGTCGGGAAGTATCGTCCTAGCTCCTGGAACTGCTTCTCGCGTCAGATCAACCCATTGATCAAGCCCATAATAGTACGTACATACATATACTCCGTATGCCATGCTAATCAACGCTAGCAGTGGCAATACGACTCGGCAGTCTGTGCCAGAATGCACATGTTGACTGACTGCGTGAGACATGAAACACGGGATATACGTACATGGCCGCTGCAGAACGCTGTCGAATGTCGCAGCCCGACGCCTCACCTCGCAGCGACGGCGATTCTCCCTTCTCGTCCCGTCTGGCTGTTGCTGCTGGATGGCTGCGAATTGTGGTCCTGACTCCTTGCGGCTGCAAAGCTCCCGGAGAAAACAGACCCTAGACGCATGGACGCCACTCAACCAGGGTCTGATCTGGTGGCTGTCAGGGGTCGGGTCCAGGGGGTCTGGCCTGTGACAACGCTTAGAGCAAGACATTGGCAGCGCATTTGGATGAAGAAGAGGACCCCCGTCAGCAGAGGTGAGGCACCACGACAGGCGCCAGGGGCCGTCAACCGGGAGAGTCGCAGCATTATTACTCGTATCGGAGACACAGAAAGAAAGAAGAAGAAAACGCCACACTATACGGAGTGCAGCGTAGTCCGTAATGTACTCGAAGACACAAGACAGACGCCCCATCGATGCAATGGGGAGGTGTGTGTCAATGATTCGATCGATTAGGTGAATGGAGAGGTGTGTCGTTGGTGAAGATGGGGAATTTCGGAGAAAATGATGTCCCTCTCCTCTGCTCGCTCACCTGCCTGCCCACCAAACGACAGAGCAGGGGGCACTAAAGTCCGGGCTTTCCAGCAGGGGCGTGAGAGCCTGAAGACCCCCGAGAGCCCCGGCTCCAGCACTAACTTCGTAAAAAATCGCCCTGTTGGAACAGCACGGCTTACTGATACGGTCGTTGTGTGTACTCGTATGTATAAGCAATGGAGCGGTGATTACGGAGTACGGATAGTAGCACTATTATGTATATGCGAAATTGAGCAACATCCAACAGATGATACTATCGTATAGCATATTTATTTCTACGAAGTACTAATCCGTAGTAGTAGCAAAAATTCATTTCTTCACGATAAATGGTGCTTTGTCGCGTATTCGTTAGGTTGTTCGCGTATGTATGCACTAAAGCATCACGCGCGCCCAACCCCTGATTGTCATGCAGTGTGAATCAGTGTGAATTCCGACATGCATACTACTCCGTACATGCAACATGCATGTGCTCCATACTAGTTCTAGTACGAGTACGGAGTCCTGCGTAGAAAGGAATCACATTTCCCCGAGAAGGATAATATGGAGTACATATACAGAGCACATATACGGAGTACGGAGTGCAGCTGTTGGTAACCTGCCAGCCGTCATAATCACTAAAATACATACATACGAGTACATAATAATCCTACCCAGCTGCTTGTTTTGCCGTTGGTGGCTTTTCCACGTCTGCCTCTCTCCCTCCCAACTGCACGGCTCCTATCCGCCTGAACGCCGACTCCTCTCCTAGGACTCAAAGCAGTAGTATTTTCTCCCAACAGTACTCCGTAAGTAGTACTCCGTACTCGTACGAGTAATACAGCATACGAGCTGCGCTAAACCATAGTATGGCTATGGCTGATTGCATCAATCCCACATGACCCCCATTTCTGAGTCGGGCAATAGTAATATACCTGAGCCAGCTAAAATAGCAAGGCTGCTACTGTATCGGTGGACCGACTCTGGCGATGTGGCTCAATTCATCGATCGTCGGTTTGGCTCGTCGCTCTCGTTCATCTCGAATCATCGCGATAGGTGTCGGGGACATTTCCGATGATTTTATGAGCATCTTGTTTCCGTTCGGTAAATACCCAGCAGGACATGGATAAACAAAAATTAAGTCATCGGCGAGTCAGCCCAACTAACAGGGGAGTGCGAACAAAGGCCCATGCCCCTGCGTTTTTGAGAGCAAGGGGCCTTGTTTGTTGATGAAGGCTTTCACACGGCGATAATACCAGGACGGACGGAGTCCTCCGTGCTCCGTACTCGTAGATGATACCCGGACAAAGGCAGAAACAAACCTCTCTCTGAGTACGGAGTACCACATACTCGTACCCATTGGTGTGGTTTGCGAGTGGCTGTTGTTGCCGGCGCACAGGGCATCTCTCCCTCTCTTCAGTGAGCTCGCTCCATGTGAAACGGCGCCAAAGCCCCAAAATACTACCCAAGATATGCAGTGAAGGCGTGTAGAAACGTCCGTTCCCTTCCATCAATGCAACTACTTCGTACACTGGCATGAAACGGCTCTCCCCCTACATACGCATGTACGGATATGTACTCCAAACGCACGCGAGGCGTGGCAGTGGAGAAGAGACTCCAAATGACCGTTTGTTTGACAAAGCAATGACTTGGGTATGCAACATGCAATCGGGCATTAGGCTGGGCCTTGTTTCGCTGACGCCGGCGACGATGAGTAAACAAACTCCGATCTGGAATACTATCCGTGTACGTAACTAGAGGAGGGTGATCTTGCTTGGCATTTGAAGTGTCATGTCATATAACACAAATTGAAATTGAAGGATGCTATCACATCGCACATGAGCTGAGAGAGAAGGTGGAAATTTAACATCAAAATGCTAAAAAGAACAACAACGACAGGAGGGCTTTTCTGTCGTCTCAATCATGCACGATTTTGCTTTTTTAATTCAAACTTTTTTTTCTCTCACTCAACCTTGTCTCATCTCCATATTCCACGTGGGACAGCATGTCCGGATCGATAGCACTCGCGTCCGCGTGTCTGTCGGTTGGACGCCTCTTTTTTTTTCATGGCTCTGTGGCGCTGTCTGTTTGAGGCTGGGTTGGTGATGGGGACAAGCAGTAATAATATGCCGTAATATGTATGCACTCTGGAGGATTTGTGAAGATGGTGCAGTTGGAGCGCACAGACTGGTTGCTGGATGTTGCGTTTGCATCTGACAACCAGCCATGCCATGCCATGGATACACATGACTCTCTCGTTGAGTGCATACTCTTAGTGGTATTCCCGTATTCATACGAAGTGCGGAGTAATACTACACCGCCAGAAAGACGATGACGGAAGCTATCATCATCCTCACCAAAGACTGTCTACCAGCCTCCAGGTCCATGGAGAGATGGAGAGATGGGTCTGTGGGATGCTGATGCTAATGCAGGCCGTACGGAGTACATGCAGCAAGGTTTATCGTGACGACCAACGGACTATTCCAACTAAAGAAGGTATAAAGTCCGAACACTTCCTACTCCTACTATTACTACAGAGTTCTCATAGCAGAGCAGCTATCAAATTAGAAAGAAAAGTCTTTCTTGATTAAAGTAATGGTTTGCCATGCTAGAGATCTAGTTCGTTCCGATCGCCAATATCGGGGGAAAGGGATTGAGATCTCGGTGGCTTTGTGGCTTGTGCCATCCGTGAGCCGATCTTGATGGAAGTGAGAGGGCTTATTTTTGCCCGTGCTTTTCTCACCAACCTCTCTCTCTCCTCTGTGAAAGGATATATCTCGGGATTTTGGGTACGAGAATAAGTAGTATTTGTTCCTCTCCCTCACTCACTCACACTCGCTCACTCACTCCCTCTCTCTTTCAACATCATCAGTACTCCGTACTATCAATCACCGTCACTTTTAGTAGCAACGCCGCCCCCGACGGCCTCCCGGACAGAATCTGTCAGAGCGTCTACGCCCAGCTTCATCGGGAGGCAGATGCCGAGATCTTCCCAAGGGCCAGTTAGCAGGGCGCGGGGTTGTCAATTCTCTTCCGTCTGCTGTCAATCCTACCATCGGGGGCCCGAAATCTTACGGGAATCAGAGGACCAGGTAAAGTGACAAGTCCAAATGGGGGCTAATGCTGGTGGACCTCTTCGAAATGAGATGCCCCAACCGGAAGACCAGGGAGGCGTGAAAGAAGTGATGATTATGTCAAGGGGGTAAAAGAACCTCCTCCCAGATGGACGGATGTTGTACATATTCATACCACCTATCATTGGTTACTGGTGCAAGGACCTTTGACAAGGCTTTGACAAGACAAGGCCCCTTGATCAAAGAGGCCAGGATTAAGAGGATATTAGTGGGCCGTAAGTCATCGGGGAAAAGCAATGATTGATGTGCCAGAGCAAAGCAAAAAAGGGCGCCTAGCTTAATGATGTAATCAAAGAATTGCAATTCGTGGGAGGGACTCGTTGCGTTGCCTCAGTGCAGTGTTTTTTTGTTTGTTTGTTGCTTTCCGAACAACATCACTCAGCCAGCCACATCCTCTGCTAACTACCCGGGACACTTACGAGTGCTCCAAAAGCCTTGTATAACCATAAACATGATATATGATGATATTGTTCCTTGGGTATCCAAGGCCCAAATTCAGCTTCAGGTGGTTAGTATAGTGCTAAGACGGTAGACGTCTACTCGTATTAATTCGTACTCTCCATCAGATGGTGGTTAATTACGAGTACGCCCTACCTGTACTGTATGTACTCCGTATACTCGTATTACAGAATGCCATTCATATCCACGATCCGAATCGCATCGCGAAGATTATCGGCAATGCAACCAGGGCACCTGGTAGGATTAGGCACTAAATTACTCCGTAATTGAATCAGAATTCATAAAAAAAACCCCGGTCTCAGTCAGTAGTACTACTCGTACTACTCGAACGGAGTACTCGTCCCTTTTACCCTTTACCCCGGAAAAGCAAAACCAGGCTTGCATGAATGCTCCGTATTGTGTGCAATCAAGATCGAGATGAAAGCCTGCGCGCCAAAATGCATCTCATGATTTGCAGAAAAAAATACGAGTACTACTAACACACAAACTGCTGAGAATCAGCCCATCACCGCCCACACTTGGACATGATGAGGATGGCGTGAACGTGTTTCGGAAATTGCCATCGACATCGAATCTACCTACTCGTACTCTATTGACCGGCTACGTAGCACCAGGAGGTTAATGCTAATCGTGGTAAGGCTATCTTCACATCTTTACTGCTCGTAGTTTAGGCCACACGTGGATAGGTAGGATAGAACTACTCCGTACGCCCTTACTTTGTAATACTAGCAGTAGCTTCAGCTCAAATCTTTTCAATCCGTCGACATTTTAAGCCTCCCCGTCAGAGGGGGAATAGCGCGGGCGTTGATGATAATGGGCAAGCCAGCCGCCTGTCAACACCTGAACGTGGCGTCGTGGCTCTCTTCTAGCACAAATGCCAACTTGGTGATGTCAGGTCGACTAGTAAACAGTACTACTACTAGCAGTAGTATTGTATTGTAGCACGGAGTACGTACGAGTAGTAATATTAGTATGAGATGGTTCCATATCCGACGACGTACGCTATGTTGGGTTCGCCGATGTTTTCATGACTAACGACGATATCTAACCTGTTCCAGTATTGCTGCAGATTTTCACCACCATAGTTCCTCGGTAGTAGATAGATCTCTATCATTTCCACACTACGATTCAGCTAGTCAAGGGCAAAGTGACCGATCGTAGTGCACTTGTTAGCAAGGGTCCAGGGGATGCGTTCGTTCCCCCGTAACGATGCAACCTATCAGATTGTCGAGACGTCCATTCCTCACGACACTAAATTTAATCCCGATAAGCTATGGAAAACTAGTGAAAGCAAACACGAGATTGTGTAATGAAGGGTGAGTACGGAGTACGGAGTCATAATATTATGGAGTAGCACTTTGTAAGACATAATACTAGGTACTATTACTGGTAGTACGGAGTAGTACTGAAGAAACAGTTCTTTCGACTGACTCTTCAAGGACTGAGGCTGAGGAACCGCGGGAGAGCCCGAGGCGTTTGCAACCGGTCAACATATCAACGTGAAACCTGCATGTGCTATCACTTTTGAAGATTTGCACATACGAGTATTAACTACTCTCTCTTGGTTGCTCTACAAGGGGCAGAGAGCCTCAAACATCCTTAATCCCAATGAGCTGGTTTGGCAAGATACGCCGCGCTCCACTCCGATCTCCAATGTCTGACTCTTAGTAAAAAATGATTATGTACTCCGTATTTATTACGCGGCTATTGGGCTTTGTTTGCGTTTACGGAGTGTGCATGCGTCCATTATTATGTTTGAGACCTGCTGAGACAGGCAGGCCGGGTAAACGAGCCCGAGGCTCTTGTTGTGAGGTACATCCCGGTACCCTCATGGGCGCATCGTTTTTGCCTGCATGTCTCGTACCCTCAAGGTCTCCACAAACGGTGATGCGTCAACGCGTCTGATGACCCTGTCTCACTTTGCGGCCAGACAGCAGAGAGCCTCATGAGGGGGGAAACCGGATAACTGACTTCTCACAAACGCCGCTGGCCTCGGGGCGTTTATTTGCTTTCTCTCTGTAATTATTGATGAAACAAGCCCGACATTAGTATTGGACAGCATACGAGAGATGCCTTCTGCTGGTGTGCTGCTGCTGCTCAGCAGTCTTGCGCGACTTGCGGCGGCTCAGTTTCCGCCGAGGCCCGAAGGCATGACTGTGCTAAAATCCAAATTCCACGAGAATGTCACCATCTCGTTCAAAGAGGTCTGGTGCTGTCGATCGAGATTTTTGCCATTGATTGCACGCTGACGAAGTGACTCACCGTAACCCGGCATTTGCGAGACGACGCCGGGCGTCAAGTCTTACGCGGGCATGTCCATCTGCCCCCAGGCTTCCTAGAAGATGCAGATGGCGAGCCTCCGCACTACCCCCTCAATACGTAGGCAGAGAACCTCAATGCTCCTGTGATTCAACGAGTGGCTCACGTCTTCACTAGATTCTTCTGGTTCTTTGAGGCCCGCAAAGATCCTGCCAATGCTCCTCTGGCCATCTGGCTCAATGGAGGACCCGGCTCCTCGTCTATGCTGGGCCTTCTCACTGAGAACGGCCCATGTTTCGTCAATGAAGACTCGAAATCCACCTTCTTGAATCCGTGGAGCTGGAATAATGAGGTTAATATGCTGTACATTGATGAGCCGAATCAGGTTGGCTTCTCATACGACATCCCAACCAACTGTTCGGTCAACCTCGCCGGAGGGAGCGTGGATCTTAAGCCGGCAGACTTCTCAAAGAAGCTACCCGAGCTCAATCTGACTTCGCTTGCTGGAACGTTCAGCAGCCAGATGCAATCCCATACAACCAACACCACCGCCCAGGCTGCCCATGCTTTGTGGCATTTTGCTCAGACTTGGTTCTTCGAGTTCCCCCATTATAAGCCCAAGGATGATCGCATCAGCCTCTGGGCTGAGAGCTACGGCGGCCATTATGGGCCCAGTTTCATGCGTTTCTTCAGCAGCAGAATGAGAAGATTGCGAATGGCACGATTGATGATGAGCATGCCCATTACCTTCACTTGGATACGCTGGGCATTGTCAATGGATATCTTGATGCCGTCCTACAGGCGGAGGCTTATATCGAGTTTCCCTACAGGAATGTAAGTCAGAGGTCCTAAATGCCAGTACCACTACTGGTATGGGTATGATGACTACTATATATATTCTTGTTGCTGACAGACCTCTGCAGACCTATGGCATCCAAGTCTTCAATCAGTCCATCTACGATGAGCTGATGCACAACTTCACAAAACCCAATGGATGCAGGGAGCAATTAACCAGGTGCCAGCAAAGCCTCAGTGTCTTTGACGTGGCTGCCGTCAACTCTCAAAAAGTCAATGTCGCTGATGTCTGCGATATTGAAGAATCCTGCGACGATACGGCCACCAAGCTTTACTTCACCCTCAACCGTGGCTGGTTCGACATCGGCCACACCCTTCAGGACCCCTTCCCACCTCCCCATTTTCACGGCTACCTAGCCGAAGAAAGTGTCCTCCGCGCCCTCGGCTCACCCGTCAATTTCACCGCAGGTTCCAGTGCTGTGCAGCTCAACTTCGTCAGCTCAAACGATGAGATCTATGGGGGCTTCCTCGACGCCGTGGGATACCTCCTTGACAGCGGCATCAAAGTGCACATGATGTATGGCGACCGGGACTACGCCTGTAACTGGATCGGCGGTGAGAAAGCCAGCTTGGCGGTGCCATACTCGCATACTAAAGACTTTGCACGCGCGGGCTACGCGCCACTACTCACGGAGAAGGGCGTCGCGGGGATGACGCGCCAGTTTGGGAATTACAGCTTCTCAAGGGTATTTCAGGCGGGACACATGATCCCTTCGTATCAGCCCGAAGCAGCGTATGAGATTTTCATGCGCGCCATGTTTAATCGCGATATTGCTACGGGGCTGGAGCCTGTTACGGATGAGCTGGCGACGGATGGGCCGAGCGATACCTGGCACGTGAAGGATGAGCCGCCGGAGGTGCCTTTGCCCAAGTGCTACATCTTGGCTCCGGAATCGTGTGTGCCTGATGTATGGGAGAAGGTTGTGGCGGGAGCTGTGAAGGTCAAGGATTGGTTTGTTGTTTCGGATGACGAGGATGAGCTGGTTTCGGAGGAGCTATAAGTCTTGGCTACCATGTCTAGTCGATGACTGATCGTATGATAGTATGTACTTCGTATGTATTTATCAAATATGACCTAGATGCCGAACCCTGCTCTGTCTGTGCATCCTTGGGCTGTCTATGTTACATGGTTGTCTATCACCAACTCTTGTTGGTGGAATGAAACAGGGGTCGCAAAACGTACCTATATTAGGCACGACTACGAAGTACCCCGAACATGACGGATCACCGGTTCGTATAATTAATATTAATAATTATGTCAATAAAATTTGGGTGTCCTATGAAACAACCTTTTAGCAGGGCCTATATGATCTTTTGTGGTAGTTTTTTTGTGCTCTTGAAAAACGAGGTTGATGTCAAATGAGCCATGCATTGGATCATAGCCAACATAATGTGCAGGCAACCACGTTGCCAGGTTCTCTCACCCGATAATTATATACCAAAAATAAAAATTCTGGCTAGAACGAACCAAAAATTCCATTCCATGTCTAAAATATCTCATGGACCTTGATGAAGCAGAACCCGACAACGTTCCAACCGTCTCAAAATTTGATTGCAGGGTAGGTACCCAACACGCTGCTATCTTAGAAGGACAGGAATAATGTTAAAATTAGCGAAAGAGGACATCACCAGTGACATCAAGGTAATCGGGCCATTTAAGGTAAAGGCATGTTGAGGGTGTCGAGACCAGTAGATGATGTGTGTGATTATGCATTTGTAGATTCACGGTCAAAGTATACTGCTCGTCGAGGAGAAGATCCCTGGGTCTTCGACATTGCCTGACAGTAATCTTAAAGGTTGAGAAGAAGTTATTTACACAATAGGCCCGTGAGTCTTTGCAATAGCCTCAGAATAAATACTGCACCAGAGATCAAAACAAAACTCATACGCTGGTGCTTACTAGATCTCATCAACATGAGGGCATCCAAGGCCTGGGACGCGGTCTTATCTCCCTGAGAAGCAATGCTGATGTGAATCTATACTTTACGTATATAAAATTCACCTGACGGATTTATACTGTAGGTTGTAGCATGATATGGAAGCCGCTTAAAGGATCGTATATGAAGCTTTGCAATCACCAAGCGAGGGCGTAAGCTGACGGGATCTAGTAGCAGGAAACAAAGTATGGAAGATGCAGATATATTCTTGCTGTAGTTCTATGAACTGCGTGTCCGAAGACAATATTAGAATAGTAAAATAACTAGTTATGTAGAAAGAAAACACTCGATCGCCACCTCTTCCGACCAAAACATATTGACATCTACCGCTCGTCTGAATGTACAATCATTATCCCACGGCATTAGGCTCGTCATCATTGATGTGATCGAGAAGCTCGTGTCGGTGAAGCCATTTAGTTGCCAGAGCCGGCGGCGTCAACGCAGAGAAGGGCTTGACCGGCCTGGAGAGCAATCAGTCAGACTCCTCATCTTTTTGGAAGCAGTAGTGGGTTAACTTACGATTGGGACAGCGCAGCACTTGGGCGCCTTGCTAATCGAGGCACAGGTGGCAGCAAATGACTTGCACTTGCTTGGGGCGGTGGGAGCTGGATGGTGTTAGATCACCCATTCATCTATTGGCACTGGCCAAACTAGGGTCACTTACGGGCCTCGCAGTCAAGGTTGGCAACGCCAAGGACATCAACCTTGCAGCAGAGAGGGTTGGTGTAGAGAAGACCATCAGGGCAGAAGGCGTTGGCGCGGCGGAAGATGAGCGCACCGGTGTCCTGAGCAGGAGCGGCGAAAGCCGTGGCGAAGAGGAGAGCGGCGATGGTGATGAACTGCATTTTGAATGATTTTTGTAGTTGTGGCTAAAAGCTCAGTAAAGACAGTTGTCAAAGAGTGTTGATAGTTGGATGAGTGGGTGAAAGAGTGGAATGCTTGAGTGTGCTGAAGCTGAATGATGGTGATGATGAGAACTAGAATGATGGAGCGAGGAAGACCATCCTATTTATGCCTTGAGTGAAGCCATACAATCCCTTGTAAACTCTTGCTGTTATCCTCAAGCGAGGTCTTGAGATTCCCTGTAAGATCATGCTGTTTCTCCCTGCTTAAAGGGTGGCGCAAGGAAATTGGTGCTTTAGAGTGCGACACGCAGGACATCCCTTCAGTAGCCATCCCTTCATCCAACAGTTGTTCTCAATTACCTATCAGAAAATGGCCCTTCAGTTGCTTGATTCTGAATGGATCTTTGTTAGTCGCTATCAGCTATCCCGGAACGCTGTTGTGTGATACTCGGAGCCATCGTCCAGCCTATCTATCGTACAACATGAGCTTCATCATTTTTTCCTTAGTACAGCAATTACACCACTAAATCGATCAAAAGGGTACTGTCCCTGAATGTCTGGCGGTTCAAGGGAGTTTGTTGGTAGTACGAGTAAACAATGGGGTGAGATGTAAGACATAGCCCTCACATCCGACCCTAATCCACAACGCGGGTCTCAGATCTCGCCAATCGCCTCTCTTGTTCCCGTTCGTAACCCCACAATCTTGCAGTAATCATTTTGAGACGAAGCATCCCTCGCTTTAAAAAGCACAACATTGTCGCTGCTTTTGATCTCATTTGCTGTTGCCCAAGCTGGCAGGACTCCATACTTCTGCAGGGAGCTCGGAAAATAGAATTGCATTCAGCTCTTTAAGATTGAAGGGCGTATACAGTACCTCTCATTGTCTACTGTTATCCTTCGTAACTGAGCATCTTTGTTAGTGGCTTATTTGCTTCTTCACTGACATCTTGGCCTAGCGATTGTGTCGAATCTTAACAACACATGCACGCCTCTCTACCGCCGTGAGTGTCTCAACTACGTCAGGTCCTCTGACCGCCAGTGAGGCGGGTTCCCAGATATCCCTCCGACTGCCTACCGTACCAGAGACCGAGGCTATCAACCATTCCGAGACCCTTGTGTGGAAACATGTGAATCAAGAGTATCGAAGAATGGCGGAGATAGTCGGCTGATTGACTAAGCAGCCGGGTAGCAATTATTCAGAAAATACTTGAAGAACTCACGTGATGAGTGTTGAATAACTCGAGGTAAACATGTGAAGGTCATCATGGCCAGTCGCTCGGATTGCTGGTGCTGGCGTGATCTTGATGATGTCCTTCGTTGGAAACGGAAAAGTGGTCTGCACAAATAAAGTAAACTGCAGAAGTAATGCTTCATCCCATAGCGATTTTCACTGCTTTTAAGCGCACACGATATTGATTTGAAGTTTGTGAGAGTTGATAGAACGGGTTGTAGAAACCTTGAGGCCATCGAGACATGCGAGGCGGGGGAAAAGCACAACAGAAGTCGCAAAAACTCGGTTTCCTTCAGCTTCGTTCATTTCTTTGCGGCTCCTATGATATCCATTCTCTAAGTGGTTATTGCCAGCATTTGCCAGTCTCGAAAGTCCTAGTTCCCTAATACGCATCTCTTACAGGTTGCTCTCAAGTTTTGCCTCCCTTCATGCCGACTACCAACGGTGACCTTGAGAGCAAGTAACGATGTCTCATTGAAGTTCGTTTAAATAGGTGCAGCAACCAAAGGGATTCAGAACGTGATACTCCCATTATTTGTGCTAAATCTTGATGCCTGTCGCTGCGTCTCGATAGCTGTAGGGTATCTTAGCAATATTAACCTGCATCTAGATCTGTTTGGTGAATCTGTATGTGTAGATGGTGACATGGATAGATGGCCCGATTCGAAGCCCTTAGCATTACTCCGTAGTATCGGATGATTTAATCCGTAAGCCTACAACATAGTTTCAGCAACAGCACTTATTATGATTACACGATTTGTTGGAGGCTTCCACCTTTGCCCCAAAAATGTGTGCTAAGATAGCAACTGAGACACTTTTACGGAGTATCATCAGTCCGTAATTGTTTTTGAGAGATTTCTTGTCGGTTAATTGCTTCATCTGAGCCTAAGAAAAGATCTTTCTATCCAAGGCGCCTTTGAAATTGACGTCAATATCTTACCGAGTATGCTTTTAAGAAAGCTCCGGGTCTTTGTCTAGGGCAAGGTGCTGTCGGTTGTTCGGGGTTCAGATGGTTCAGAGATCACACTAATAATGAGTGCGCGCAGCAAACGCGTCGCGTCATACTTCGTACAAAAAAAAAAGCTACGTTCTCATAATGATAAGAATAAGGATTTAAGCCTTAATTACGAAAACTTATATGTAGTAGACAAATATAGTGCTAGTGAGCCGCACTGAGACATCGCAATGGGTCTGGTTGGCTGGTCACCAGACGAGTCCTCGTGATGGTTTTGACAGGAGATCCCGGCTTTTAATCCATCAAGCGTATGAAGTACGAGCAATTTACGGAGTACTAGTACTACTATCTCGGAAGAGTTATATGCCGAGCATCGTTGTGTTTGCAGACCGTACTCCGTATGCACGGATGAATGTCTTACATGACGTGAGATGTTGGGAGCTACATATCAAGAAATGTTTCGCTACTACAGAAACACGACTCAATTCCTAGTCTCTGATTCTTCAATGGAATATCTACAAGTAGTACGAAGTACTCCGTATAATAGTCATAATATTACTCAGTTCTAGGAGTATTAGTATCAGCAGCCACGGCTGTCATCTTATTCTGACCCCAGTTGGGCGGCGGCACACATATGATCCCCCGACTAATACACCAAATTAAAATAAAGGGGGGCTCGTATAATTGGCCAGCCTTCATCAACACCAACAGTGGCACCGGCGATCCAAATTAATGCCGGGACTTGGACCAATCTTATGCTACGCTCGGTAGCTGTTCCGAGCGTTTATCTCAATCATGCAAGACAAGACGTGTTAAAGAAGCCCTGTCTTATTCACTGCCCCCGGGTTAAACTTTCAGCTCAAAGGATCTTCCTGGAATCATGGGGGATCAACAAGATGTGTTGGCTCATGAGTCTGTGGGCATTCGAGTGCTAGTATTCCCAGCGATGTAACGGTCGACCGATTACTAGTGCCATTGATACCGCGGAAAGCTCTTACTCAAGCTTGTCTGGTGGTATTGTAGCCACCTTAGCCAACATATTGTTGCCAACCTCTCAGGCATACGGAGTCGCATAGCTCTCGGATCGCTTATGATCACCCTGACCTTCTTCCCCAGCACAGAGACCGGAAATCTCTTCCATCTTCGTCTCGATTCTTCGGAACTCGTCGCTATACAGAAGCAAAGTCGGCATCATGAGGTTCCTCCTCGCCGGTCTCACTGTCTTTGCCACCCTGGCAGCCGCCGTACCCTCTGGTACTCCCACTCCTCTGGACATCAGGCTTGAGATGACTGGTAACTCCAAGGTCAAGGCAACCATCACCAACCTGGGCAAGAAGAACCTGAAGATCTTTCGCCTCGGCACTATCCTAGACGATGCCGCTATTGAGAAAGCCACTGTCACATCAGGCGGTTAGTCTTTTCTCTCCCAAACCATCGAAGATTCAGAATAAACAGGACTAACACCGTTTTATACAGACAAGCCCGTCAAGTTCATAGGTATTCGTCAACGTATTGCTACCCATAACCTCCCTGAATCAACCTTTGAGCACATCACCGCCGGGCAATCCATCCAAGTAACCTTTGACATCGCTCACGTCCACGACCTCTCCTCTGGGGGCAAGTTCGACGTCGAGGCTTCGGGCATTCTCAACTTCGCTGAAGAGTTCAACACCGAACTTATTGGCTCCGTCCCCTTTTACTCCAACAAGATATCCGCTCTCATCGACGGCAAACTTGCCGCTACAGCTCGTCTATCTTTTATCCAGCACAAGCGAACGAGACTCCAGAAGGACTGCACTGGTGACAAACTAGCTTCCACCAAGGTTGCCCTGAACAACTGTGTTGAACTCTCCAAGGCCGCCGAACGGGCTGCTGCGTCCGGACCTGCAGCGAAATTTGAGGAGTACTTTCTGGTCTCCGACCCCAGCACCCGCCAGAACGTTGTCACAGTGTTCCAGAATGTCGCCGAACAATGCCGTTCCATCGATAGCGGCTCTAACTCGTACTACTGCTCAGACGTCGCAGGACACTGCGGCCAGGGCGTTTTGGCCTACGCCATCTCCAGTGAGAGTCTGATGGCGTACTGCGACCTCTACTTCAAGGAGCTTCCGCCGGTAACGAAGTATTGCCACGACCAAGATCAGGCTACTACCACGATCCACGAGTGTACGCATTTGCATCAAGTTTTAGGCACTGCTGATTATGCTTATGGATATGAAAATATCCAGAAGCTGAAGGAACCTGAGAAGAGATATAAGAATGCCGATACATATGCCATGTTTGCTAACGCTATTTACGCTGGATGCTAAGCGGGAGGAATGATGGAAAAGGAGAGACGTACGGAAGAGTTTGTTTACACGAATGATAATGAAACGGCACATGGGGGGGGGGGGTATATTTGTGTGTATTATGTCTCTCGTCTTTAGTCTGACTCTGATGTGATGTGACGTTGATCAAGGATTACCCAACCATTTACTGGCATAATCTGTATGACCCTTTGCAGTCCCCCTTTTTGTCACCACTTGGGACGCTCGAGAGGCCAATAAACGAATTCATAGAGTACCACAAAGAGTTCTGGGTTTCAATCGTTCCGTATTAAGCAGATAGAAGATGACTAGCTGACGGCTAGTGATTGTATCTTTTCCTCGAATCTGGGAACCATCTCACGCTTGCAAATCTCCCTTCATATGTTACAGTGAATGCGAGAGACAGCCACTCCTAATATCACCGCCAACCGTCTACCTCCATTGAGCAAAAGGCAAAAGGCAAAAATGCACCGCTAGCAATACCCCAACCGAAACCTGACCAGAACCATGTGCTTCATTATAGATAGACCTGTCAAAGGAAACATCCACGATCAAGATATGCATTAATCCTTGGAAGTCCTCGAGTGCTCCTCGTAAAACTCCAACGTTAGGGCCGCCAGAAACCCTGGAATACAGCCCTTCTCCCTGACCCAGAACGCAATGTGATCACCAATTTTCCTGGCGAACGCACTCTTTGGCCCGCCACCCACCTTCATGGTGCCCCTCTCGCCATCAAACACAATCGAGTTCTCGTGCTCATCTGACTGCGAGGGATAGAATGTGCTCTCCACCCGCATCTTGCCATTGGGGATGAAGGTGACGGTCCAACCGAGGGTTGAGAAGATGGCTTCTTTGAACTCCTGAGACTTCGAGCCCCATACTTCTTTCAATCGGCGGGCGGATTTTTGTGCTGACGCGGTTTCAGCCTTGGCGGCAGCGATTTCACGTTCCATGGCGCCAAGCACGGATGTTGGTATTAATGGGATGGAGGGATTGGAGTGCTTCGAACGGAGCGTTGCCAGTAACTCCTTGTTCTCCTTTTGGAGCGCTTCGAGGGTAGCCCTCTTGATTGCCTCGTAGTCTGAGGTGGGATTCGACCGCAAGGACAAGACACGGGTTTGCGTCTGCTGCTTCGCAGCCGAAAGCTGTTCATGACTTGTCGACAAGTCCTTCTGGAGCAGCGCCGCCTGCATCTGCATGCTTGTCAGCTCTTCCTGGAGCTTGCGGTTCTTACGCGTAAGCTGGCCGATCTGTTCCTGGGTAACATCATCGTCTGGGTGAGCCCGTTTGGTTCCAGCCGGCGTCAGAGGTGACGGCTGAGCCGTAGATGAGTCCATGGATGAGAGTTCACTGTGTAGCCTCTGAACCTCCATCTTATAATTGTCCACCACATCTTCGAGTTCCTGGATGCGCGACGCTCGCGTCTCGTCAAATTGGTCAGGTTGGAGGGTATGCTCTTCGGTGTCGAATGCCTTGAGCTGTGCACGGAGGTATTCCACCTCCTTCAGTGCGAGGGCGCGCTGTCGATCAAGGCGCATACGAACCTTATCGGTATTGGCAGCTTGAGTGGAGCTTGTGGCATTTTCAACTTGGTTCTTGAGCTGGGTTTTCTCTTCCTCAAGGGACTGGATCCTGCTCTCTTGTGCCATGGTCTCGGCACGAATAGCCCCCAGCTGTTCGACGTAAGATGCAGTGGTGAGGCGTTCTTGAACAAGCGCCCGAGCTATCTCCTCTGGGGAGTTGAACTCGACATGACCGATTTCCGATGCGTTTTCTAGGTAGGCCGACCACGACAGGCGCTCGTCCTCTAGTCTCTGTCGTTGTATTCTGGCTTCTGCAAGCTCAGTCTCTAGTGTTTCGGCAGCTTCCACCCTCCTCTGGAGTGTTCTCTTTTCCTCCTCGACAACTTCCACAGCCTTGTTGACCGCACGAAGGTGCTTTAGTTCCATGAGCTGATCACGATTGGTGGCCTCGAGAGCGCGAATGTGAGAGACTTGGTCCGATAGCTCCCTCTTGATGATCTCCATGGTTTCAGCATCGCCGCTTTGAGCTTTGAGTCGCAATACATCGGCCTCCAGTTTAGCAATCAGGTCGTCCTTTTCTGAAATCTGTGTCTGATACTGCTGTGAAGCTGCCTCCTTCGCTTGGCTGTCCAGCTCCATCTCTTGTATTGAGCTCTGTGACGCAGCGATTTGCATCTGCAGGTCGTTGATCTTCTTGTCTGACCTCCTTGCCGCTTCATCCTTGGAGCTTGACAAGTCTTCAAGCTGCTCTTGTAACAGGCGGGCCTCGTCCTCTGATGCCCGAACCCTCGACTCCAGCGCTCGTTTGTCCTGCTCCGCTGCCTCTTTGAGCTCTTCCATCTCTTTTCTTATGGATTCCATCCTGCTGTCGGATTTGGCCTTTTCGGCTTCGGCGGCTTGCCTCTGCTGCGCTTCCTCTTGTTCGCGTCGACGGGCTTGTTCCACTTTGTTGCTCTGCTGTGAGAGGGCAATGTCTTTTTCTTGCTCGGCGGTCTGCAAGCGGTATTGCAAGGTCCCGATTTCGGCTTTCAACGCTTCAATTTCTTTCCTGTACTTTTCGTACTCATCCGCATCAGGCGGCGCAAGGTTTTCCTTAGAGCTCTCGCGCGAGTCTGGCTGAACGGAGTCGCCAGCATGGCTTCGGCGGGACGGGGGTCGCTCAGCATTTGTCTCTCCGGTGAACAGGTTGTAGGTGGGTTGAGTCGCACGAAACGATGCTATCTAGAAAACATCATTGTCAGCCGGCCCTCTTGTTTTGCCGCTTTGTGGACTGACTAACTCTGGAGTTGCGAAGTGACGTATTTGACTGCGGCAGGCCAGAGGAACTGCCAGTGCGTATTCTGCTGCTTGACAGGGAATTCTGGCGGCCACGCAGGCCACCGCCGTCCTGCGCCCCATGGCTCCGCATTGCGGTAGATGAAGAAGTTGGGGTGTTTGATTGAGTGGTGTTGAATCTTCTGTCACAAGAAGCGCGTTCGCGTCTGTCTGTTGTGAAGGATAAGGGTCACGTGATTGCGTTTGATACTTGAGGCAAGCAAGTGGTCTGTACGTTTGAAGTCATAAAGAAAGGCTCTTTTGAGGACAAGTTGAGAAAAAGATTATTCTACAAAAAAATGAAGTATATGGTTCTTTTTGTAGCCGTTGAAAAGTGTTAAAAGCAGGCTGGTGAAGCAGACTGGTGAAGCTTGACCAAGATCTTGGAACATGCATAGTGGCGGACAGCAGCGTTGAATTGGAGCCAATCTAGTCAATGCATCTAATTAAGATCTTGAAATAGATGAGGTACTCGTTACTCGGTTGATTATTGTAATTTATGGAATAGGACAAAGAAGTGATTGTTGAGAATTGGTATTTAATACGGAGCATTGCGGACTCTCTGATGGAGCTTGGCTAGCCCTACCTATGCTGGAATACAGCAGCATGTTGGAGGATCTGAGAAAGAGGAAACTGTAAACACCTTACAATCCTCTGAATACTACTGATAATGCCTGTGACGTTTCTTTCTCTGTTGATTCGCAGATAATATTCCATAGATAGGTAACTTATGACTTATAGATGCATCTCTCCGCGCGGCCCACTCACACGATCCGCTTCGGAACAACTTTTAGGCCTGGATCTGATAGAAAGTGGGAAGCTCTAAGCTCTATCCAACCACATCTGCAGCCCAAAAACATCACAAATCTGTGGACATACCAGTACAGACGAGCCACGTCCCTGACCTCATGGGGCTCATTGCTTAGTTTGGAACCGTCTCGTCCGTTTCTCCGCACATGGAGTCAAACCCCAAAACACCTTCTCGTAGCCTTGAGCGGCTGATTCATCTTCATCTCTTCGCTTTGTCGCTCTGTCCCTCCCTCAACCTCACTAATACGGAGCTTTTAAGCCTCAGCCCTATCGTCAGCTCCGGCTGATCCGCCTGCCATTCGATATGGCTGCTCTCGGCCGCAGTATTAGGGTAAAGAAAGCGATCCATCACGAAGAATTGGTGCCCGAATGCCGACTAACAGCATGTACAGGCCACTGCAGCCGCTCTCCCGCCGACAATTGCGCTTCGCAGCTCACGGTTTACGCCGTTCCTTGTATCCTCTCGTGCCGACCTTTGCTCAGGCTATGAGCGATTATCCTCCTCTTCCCCCTACTCCTTCTCTCACCTGCGATGGTATTCCGACTCGACGAACCCGGAACATGCCCGACAAGCCGATGGCCAGCATCCGAGTCAGCCGGCGTCTTCCTCGCCGACCGAATCCGAGCCCGATACAGTCATATCTACAGCTCCTCGTCGCAAGGAGTCGGCCGGCGGCAAGTTCAATCTCTACGGCGATGACTGGGAAGACACAGTAGACTTCGCCATACAATCATTCGATGAGCTTCCACATCGCCTCTTTGGTGTAAACCAGCACATGATCATCAACTACGAGCTCAAAGAGGCCTTGCGGGTCATGTTGCGCCAGTTCAATGCGCCCATTGTCTACTGCTTTGCGTACGGCTCAGGCGTGTTCCCTCAGGAGAACTCCAGTCGCAGCATCAGTGAGGCTGAATTCCGCGCAGTCCACCCCAAGCCGCCCGAAGCCCTAGTCAAGGCTCAAAAGGGTTCGCCCAAGATGATTGACTTCATCTTCGGTGTCACGCACACTCAGCACTGGCACTCTATCAACATGAAGCAACATCGTGATCACTACTCTAGCGTCGCTTCTCTGGGCTCAGGATTCGTCTCAAGGGTGCAGAACTGGGGCGCTGGTATCTACTTCAACCCATATATCGAGATGAACGGGATGCTAATCAAGTACGGCGTTACGAGCATCGACAACCTAGTCAATGACTTGTCCACCTGGGATAACCTCTACCTAGCTGGGCGTCTCCAAAAACCTGTGAAAATTCTTCGCGATCACCCTAGAGTTCGCCTGGCGAATCAACACAACCTCATTGCTGCTGTTCGCACTGCCCTCCTCCTCCTGCCTCCCAACTTCACCGAATCCGACCTCTATAGTACCATTGCCGGCCTCAGTTACCTCGGCGATCCACGCATGTCCCTCCCCACCGAGAATAAGAGCAAAGTTACCAACATTGTCTCAAACAACATGGTTCACTTCCGTCGCCTCTATGCTCCGTTGATAAAGACTCTCCCCAACGTTGAATTCGTGGACCCTGTTCGGTTAAACGACGAAAACTGGATTCTCGACCCGGAAGCAAACACCAGACTACAACAAGACATGGATTTGGTGAAGCGTGGGAACATGGTTAGGCGCCTACCCAAAAACTTCCGATCTCGGCTCTACTTCAGATACCAGAAGAAGTTCGGAATGCCACCAGACGAGTTCTCTGCAATGATGAAGGCGTCGTCAGATGGCGACTCGGCTGTTAAACGGCGGCAGGGAGGCGAATTTGAGAAACGCATTGCTTCAGATGACCCGGAGCAGTTACGGGCACTGACGCGCCAGGTTATCAAGCAGACGGTCAACTGGCCAAGCACCACGCAGAGTATCAAGGGCTTACTGATGGGAGGCTGGAGCCGATCAGCTCGATACCTGGGCGAGAAGATATCCAAGTGGAAGAAGGGCAAGAGTCAACAAAAGAAGACCGAAACCAAGGGTGAGCAAGGACGAGAGACCCGGCATAATGAGAAGTCGGATTGAGCTATTGGGATTCCGACCAAGCGGCGACATCGATGATCAATCAGCCCGACTGATTATAACGATCATTTCATTTTGTACAACGCTACCAAAACAATCTGCCCCGCGACAGCGATGACGGAAGAGCATCCAATGTCTGTCGCTCACATTTCCCTTTCCTTCGTACATAATGTTGCATCTACCTATGGAGTACATTCGCATAGAATAGAACTGGGCACGCGGACAAGGACGGCCGAACTCATGGAGAAACAGGACACGGCTCGTGCTGGAACAGGGGGAAAACAGGTGTGGCCATTCCGTATTCTGGTATTGACTAGGCGGCGCTTTGAGTCTTTATTGGGTGTTTCGGGATATGATAGACGACGGGAAGCGTGTTTTGATAGCTTGATACCTGGTGTGGGTGATGAATAAGGTGACCTTGGTGTGAAGCAAGACCCGAACAAGCCAGCACATTTCATCCTTTCGTAAACGGGCGCAGTCTTGCACGTACCTTACGAGTTGGTTCCGAAATAGCTGTCCTATGGGGCCTGCAAGCCGTCGAACGTGGTGCCTTGTCTACCAGGACTTGTATTATTTTCACCTCTGCATCAGCGTCTCCGAGACTCCGAGGATAGTTGGTTGCGGTATCTGTGACGGTATTCAGAGAATTTGGATGTCGAATGTTTACATCATTATGCAAACATAGAATGCGGCTTTGTTGGTGATGAGGACATGACAAAGACGAAGAATGGCATCAGCGGATCGAGATCGCCAACCCTGGGAGTATGCCGTGGGCTCGTGTTGGGCTAATATACAATATTCGGCCTGTGGAAAATATTAGAAGTAGTAACGCCCGTTGCTGCAAGATAAAGAGCCATTATCGTCGACGACCACATGGGTATTGTTGCAACGATGGAGCGGGAGGTATTATTGCAGATTCATAAGCAACTCCGATGAAACCTCGTGTTGAGAGTTGTTCGTGTCAATCCTCCCAGCTGCAGCCGCAACATCATGTTCAATGACGACAGAGGAAACGGAGACGAAGAGTCAAGTGTTTACAGGGGAGGAATCTCTAGGAATGCGTATCCGGATAGCTACCGGCGCCCGCAGCACATAACCCGATGACAGCTGGTGGTTATTATCCGGTGACAGGATAGACAGAACAATAATCGTCCTGTTATCTCGGCTATAAGTTGTTGTACTACTAGTAGTAGTATAGGATAGGGGCCACCGAATTGATCGTGTGCGAGTACTCGTAAGTCAAGAGACCCAGTCTTTCCCTCATATCCCTATCCCCCGGGGCTACTCTCTAACTCCGTAGTATCAGGCGATAAAGCATCGCGGGCTGAGCCATCAGCCTCATGAATCTCTCTCTTGGCATTCCATCATGGATCATAGGCAGCAGCAGCTTCTTGTCCTCCTTTAGATGCTCTAGCTTGATCGAGGTAACTGGATCAATAAACAACCACCACGTAGTGAGTTGGATGAGCCCTCTTCTTCCCTTCTTTATCTGCTGTACTATTGTTGATGGTCTCGATTCGGTCATCGCTTTCCTCGAACATCAATACTAAAGTATCATACATGCAGATACTCCGTAATATTACTCCTACCCGAATACCCGCCCGTTGGTGCCCTTGTCTCCACAGCTATCCATGCAATCACACCTTGCCTGGGTGACAGGGATAAACACGACTTTCGCCTACGAGTCAGGTCGATTTTCGTCCCGGTAATTTATACAATCACATACGAAATAATACGGAGTAGTACATACTTGGTAGGAGGTTTAGATAGTGTGAAATTCCACCAAACACGCGGGACTGTGCGAGTCTGCGAGACTCACTTTTCAGCAAGGGCAATTCCGACTTTTCGGGTATTTACTGTAGATTGCTCTGTAGATAAGTGCTGCAGTATACCTAACTCTTGCTTCTATTCTTTTTTATCTCAGCGTTTCACCTTGATTGTTAATAGATCTTCACTGATCTTCACGTTGTGTAACCTGACCTGATAGGGTAATCTTACTGTACAAGGCAAGGTACAGACGGATCAGTGTCGTCATAGGCGGCTTCTGATACGATTCGTACTAGTAGCATGTACTCCGTAGTATTTGTACGTACGGAGTAGACTTGGAGTCTGTCAAAATTCGCATAGGCTGATGGCTATTATTCTAGAATCCGCTTTTCAGCGTGTAAATGGGAAAAAAGAAGGTCAGATTTTCACAGGCAACTTGGAGTGGGTGTATTATTAATATCCTTGATCCCTGGGCTCACAATGATTCAGGGGCTAGGACTCGTACTTCGTATACATCGAATTTGATCAAGCTACGAGTGCTCCGTACGGAGTACTACTACTAGATAACACCCATGCCCATCGAGTATAGTGCAAGGTCTCCCTCCATGAGTTCATGATACTTGTAGCAGTACCAGGATTCCGGCCCGAATCAATGAATCTCGAATTGCCATATGCAAAATTATTGGTACTAGCATCACCGAATTCGGAATATTGACAAGGGGTGGCGGTCCAAGTCGACTAAACCGGCTCCCAATTCGGCTTAGACAGATCCAGAAACACTTTATTGAGTTGCTAGGCCTATAGTCAATATGAAACATGCCCAGGATTTCGGGAAACTAGACGAAAAAAAAAGATGGTGGAAAATAGACCCAATAATGCTCATTCGGTGCAAGTTTACTCCGTAGGCACTTGTGAATTGACGAAAAGACAGCCAAGTATCCCTGACTACTTCGCTTCGTAGTACGGAGTCGTATTAGTAGTATTAGCCGGCTCTCTTGGCCTGTTAACACGAGAGATCACGGCAACAATTCAGGATTATAGAGCGGGCCGTTGAACCTCTGGTCAATATTCCCAACTTCTGTGGAACTTCTTGGTGGGTTGATGGAGAAAGGGATGGACCCTGATATTTCAAGGCCCATCAGACCTATCTTTAGTCGAAAGCCAACCGCAACAATCTGCCAAGAATGGGTACCCGTTGAGTGATGAAACGGCACCCCAGATCATGACCTATCGTTAGTAACTTGTTGTTTATTTAAGACGGGATACATACAAGGGGTGTACTCGTAGTTCGTCTTAGGATAGTATAAAGTAGGATCCTTCCTTCGACGATGGATTCGAGTTCCTTTGGATCGTTGCCTGGCATGTCGACGTGAGCTTGAAGCCATCGTTGACGACATTCTTTTATTCCTTTCACTCGTTTTCACTCGCATTCACTCATTTCGCGTGTTTTCATTCTATCCACTCATTTACAGTATCCACCATGCGTTTCCTGAATCTGCTTAAGTTTTGCATGACGTCTGCCCTGGTGGCGACGTCCAGCGCTCTCGCAATCAATCGCACTAACACCAATGTTGAGAAACGCGAGTGCACTAGACCTCTGGTCTTTGCACACTTCATTGTATGTACATCTCGACATACATGATGGCCTCTTTATTAACCGGAGCTTCAACAGGTGGGCATTGTAGGTAGCCGTACGAGTCCCGCTGATTACGATGGCGATATGAAGTCTGCCAAAGACGCCGGCATCGATGCTTTTGCTCTCAACATCGGCACTGACTCTTACACCAACACCCAACTAAGCTACGCCTATGAATCTGCTGCCAAAAACGGCATGAAGGTTTTCATTTCCTTCGACTTCAACTGGCACGCGGTTACCGATGCCGTGTCGATTGGCAATCTGATTAAGACATACGCCACCAAGCCCGGTCAGCTCATGGTTGATGGAAAGCCCTTTGCCTCATCCTTCATTGGCGATGGCCTCAACGTCGACGCTCTCCGAGCCGCTGCTGGCAACGTTTACTGGGCTCCCAACTGCCAGGCTAACACGGATCTGTCGCATATGGATAGTGCCTTCAACTGGGCCGCCTGGGACAGCAATGGCAACAACCAAGCACCCACCGCCAACCGCAAGGTGAGTGTCCAGGATGGCGACAAGGCTTACATCAATGCTCTTGAGGGCAAGCCATACGTCGCACCTATTTCGCCCTGGTTCTTTACCCATTATGGAACGGAAGTGAGCTATTCTAAGAATTTCCTTTTCCCGAGCGACTTCCTGTGGTTCGACCGTTGGACCCAGATCCTTCAGTCGAGGCCGCGCTTCACCGAGATCATCACCTGGAATGACTATGGTGAGAGCCACTACGTTGGACGCCTCGATAGCCCCCATAGCGACGACGGCGCCTCTAAATGGGTGAATGGCATGCCTCACACCGGATGGCTCGATATGGCCAAGCCCTTCATCGCCGCTTATCATGCCGGTGCCTCTGACCCCACGCCCTATGTCACCGAGGACAAGGTCGTCTACTGGTTCCGTCCGACGATGTCTTCCTTGAACTGCGATGCCACCGATAACACCATGGGCGATGCCAACAACTCCAGCGGCCTCTACTTCAAGGGCCGTCCTAACGGCTGGCAGACCCTCCAAGACAAGGTCTTCATCGTCACTCTCCTCACCAAGCCTGGCACCCTCTCCGTCACCGTTGGTGGAGTTACTCAGACCTTCCAGGCCCCTGCTGGTGCTAGCAAATTCTCCGTCAACATGGCCCCTGGTCAAGTGACCTTCAGCGTTAATGGCATCTCTGGCAATGCCGGCATGGATATCCTCAACTACTGCCCCTGCGGCATCTACAACTTCAACGCCTACGTTGGCACCATCCCGGCAGGCGCACCAGACCAGCTCCAGCCTGCAGGTTATGCTGGAATGTACAACGGCCTGAAGGCGGATTGTCCTATCAGGTAATAGCTGAACCTGGCTAGGAGGACTGCTGATGTCTCTGAGGCTTTCTCTACAGATCTTTAAGGGATGGCCTTGACCTTTCAAGTAGACAGGCTACGATACAAAAAGGTGGCAATTTTTTAAAGCTTGTATATATTTAATTTTCAACGCTATCTGCGAATGGTCGGATACCCTATTAGCAAGGCACTTATGTACACGATAATCAATCACAGTGCTGTACACGCTTTGCCTCTCAGGCCCTCTAGGCTGATTCCAATCTTGCCCTAAATGAACCTGCTATTTACTCACTTGACCGATTTCTCCTCCTCTATCCCTGTAAACTCTCACTGAAGCGTGGCCAGTAGGTTGTCGTGCTCTCGGTGCGATAGGCAGCTCACACCATAGCCGAGAAGAAGCAGAAGGAAAACAACCCTGATTAAAGTGAGGAGAATGAGATTGGAAAGAAGGACAGCTCCACGTCAAACATCTCCCCTGAGGAACACTGATGCGACATGTCCTTGACACTCTCGGCCTCTGTTCGTGGACTTTTTCGTCTTATTGGTCTCTCCCAGATCGATCGCTTGTGGCTGCTCCTCTCCCTTTGGCCATGGCCACCATCCTTCCAGTGGCTTGTCATGGGTGATCAAATTGAAGTTCTTCTCGGGTTCGTTTGCATAAAAGCCGTAGATGAGCCGTTCCTCCCAATCCCAGGCTTGAGCCATGTAAACATTACCCAGCGACAGATCTTCCACTTTGAATTTCTCTACCGCGCGAATATCTCGTCCGAAAATTAGCAGATTGGCAACCCATTGCGGCTCACCACTGGCCGACGAGGAGTCTACAAGTCTCCAACGACGACCTGGGGTGACGGGATATCGAGTAGATTCGGAATCCTCATTTTGAATGGGCGACTCAAAACAGTAAATATAGCCCCTTCGTCTTTTTGCGTTGGCTGCGGTGAAGTGTAAACCTCCCTTCATCAGGCGTGGCACGTTTCTAGCGTTGATTTCCAGACGGCCTCTCCACACTTGGTCAGGGGTGTTTTCGGCGTTAATGTTGTGAAGGAGCCCCAGGCAGACGTTGAAGCTGCGGTTTTGCCAGTTCTTGGGACACTCTGAATCTGAATACGAGTTTGAGATTAGTGGTGAACTCTATGTACTCTGGGGGTTGACATCAGCATTACCTTCAAGTAATGAGGCAGACGAGGTACTGTCTTTGCTGTGGTCCACTGCCTCCATTGGTAGCAAGGGTTGCTCTTGGGCAGCTGCCGGAGGCATCATTGATGGGAAAGCCATGTTTTCAATGGGGTCACACTGAACAATGATTATGAGTGATGCTCGTGTTGCAAAGTTGGAATGAGTTGATGGATCTTGATGCTTAGTGTCCGAAAAACCTGGACATGGCAAAACGTATCCCTAGGGGAGGGTAGGCAGAAATATATACCCATCACAAACCAAGGTTTAAGTTAAGGATATTGCGGTCCCTGCATGGCGAGAGTAAAAGAGTGGTTGTAAAAAACTACTATGAGTCTTACGGATCGCCATGTTTGCCTTCAGTAACTCTAACCTTTTTTTATCCACCAACTGCAACTGCACGGAGTAATCCACTTTCGGGATCAGCCATTCTGCCAACATTCATGCAGTCTACAATTTTATTCCATATACCGAACTCGGGCGAATATGCTGGTAATAGTGGTCCCTAGAGTCATCGTGAACCTATTACATATCTAGTGCAGTCGCTAAGTCAAGTAATTTTATCCTAATCACTGAGCCAATCAGCCAACAATGAAAGCTGGAATTGGCTTGATTGACGTGACGGCTGCGCTGCACATATCGACATTGTCGTATCTTCAAGTATATCATCATATTTAACACTTATAAAATGTACTTTGGATGTGATCCAAGGCTCTAAAACCTTTGAACTCCTGTTCTCTATGTGTCGTTGTGACCCGTGGCTACTCCCCAAACGTACGCCGCCCATGCTCCCAAAAGCAAGATGATAGTGGCGACGAAGCACGAGAGACTGAACTTCTTGTTCCAGTCATGGCTTTCCCCCTCTTCAAAGTCCTCCTTTAGAGCATTGATGACTTCGCCCTTGGCAATTCTCTTCTTTCTGGTCCATTGGAGCCTACCCATGATAGGGCTATAGAAGCCAATTCCGACCATCATCATGCCTACCACCACGGATCCTATGGCGAGGACCACGTAGAGAATAACCACTTGATCGTAGCTATCATGGTTGCGGTCTTGAACCACGCCCGCGATGATTCCTATGATGATTGACATGCTGTTGTTGATGGCGATTTTGATGGCATAACCAGAGCCGAAAACCTCCTGATACCACATGCTCGTGCGGATACTGTCGATAATGACCGTGGGACCCAGTGAAGTGGCAAAGGCGTAAATGCCAAAGCTCGCTGCGGTTCCTCCAATCGTCGGGCCCCAGGTAGCCAGGGTCATCGAGAGTAACATTCCAAGGCCACAAACTAGCATGATAGTAAGTCGTTGGCCCAGTATATCGATGAAGATACCTAAGACTGGGACCAGGAAAAACCCAAGGTACTGCGACATGGCGGAATACCATCCTGCAGTGGCAGCTGAGACATTGAAACGCTTTTGGGCGAACTCAGTCGCGTTTGACGAAAAGACACTTGCGATGGTCGTCTGGAAAAGCGAGAACAAAACCACGAGCCAGAACGGCCAAGGCAGACGAAGCATTTTCGTGATCTCAAACTTCTTGTTCTTCTCCGTCAGCTTCTCGCCGGTGGCTGGATCGTTGGTACTAGCATAGTGCCTTTCGCAGTACCTGGTAAACGCCCAGAACACCAAAGTAGCGACATTGGTGAAGAGGTTCATGAAAACGGCACACCAATACACCCAACTGAAGTTACCCGTCCTGTCCGCTATCACGTTGGCGGTGGCTTGGCCAACAAAGCTGCCAATCTTGCCGAGGCCTAATTCGAAGCCCAGAGTTGAAGCAAAGCCATTGGAGGGGGCGAACCAAGAGGAGAAGACCTTGTACTGGGCACATTGTGTAGCGACGTCGCCTAGAGCTTGGACGACTGAGCCAAAGATCATGAACTTGTAGTTTCGGACTTGAGTAGCGGCGGCAATGAGAATGGCGCCGACACTGTAGATGGCATTGCCCCAGAGCATTGCGTCTAGGGACGAATTATAAGTAAAGCGCTGCCACCAGAGGAGACCAAAGAGGCGGGGGAGATGACATACTGGCACCTCCAATTCGGTCCGTGACGATACCGCTGACTAGGATCAGGGCTGTCTTGATGAAGTTCTCACTAGAATCTAATACAGCATACTGAGCATTGTTGATATGCAGTTGCTTGCAAGAGGGCCAGCAAGGTGAGACTAAACAGCAGAGGGATACAGTACTGACCTTCTTCAGAGTACTCTTCATGGCACCCGTTACGCCGCTACTCCAATGAGAGCCAAAGCCGACCAGACTGACGAGGACAGCTGAGAGTATCTTCATACTCATTGGGATGTCGCGCCGGCGGGCATCTTCAGACTCGGACCTAGAGTCCATGCCATCGTCGACGGTCTCACCGACAACGGCATGGGTGTTCTTCTCATCTTCGCCCATTATATATGATGCCCTTTTGAGTATACGGAACGAGGTCGAAAACGTGACCCAAGACGGGGAGAAACCGAAGCAACAACCATGACGGCACAGAAGGGGGAGAGGCGAGCATTTGTAGAGGAGACGAAGGATTGAGCAGGGATCTAATCTGATTGATAAACTGATTGATAAAGTTGACTGAAAGGAGGTGTTGTGGATTATACTAGCAGACTGGGCCAATGATTGAAACTGTGTAGATGGGCTCGTTCGACCGCTTCCACGTTTTGCACGTTTTTAACGCATGTCATATGCCGCGCGCCAAGGCGACCTAGACAGGGGATGCGGAAACATGAATTCAATAACCGACGGAAGTTGACCGATGATCGGAATGACATAAGTACGAGTACTTCATACAATCGAAATGAGTGTTATAAATAATCAAGCGAGTGGCAAAAAAAAGAGGGACCGGAAAAGATACATATCTCATCAGACAGAGGATTAGGAGCTTTTACTATTACGTTGCATTGAAATATAAATACCAGCTGGAGAGAAGCTATTTATCGTAATGACAGTAATCTATTGCAACCACGGTAATATAGGGCAATCGGAACTAATAACAAAAGTCAGTGAGCCCCCTAGTGTTCGGCATAGGGTCCATCAGACGGCATGAACTCTTGGTTCCTTTGCCTGGATTGTGGTGTTTAGCCGTGGATCCTATTACAGGATTCTCTTTTCGAACCTTTTATCCTGTTTCTAGCTGCTAGCGCCCGGTCGGTCCCGATTTAATGGTCACTGCTCCGTACATAATCCGTACATGTTCTTTAATCTGGCTGGATATTAAACATCCTAGCCTTGAGTTTATCGTAAGTCTTCGCATTTAAATTACATACGGTCTCTTACTTACCAATTGAATGGCCCACAAAGGCAGTAGACACGCCTTGATTGCCCAGAATCCAGTACTTGAGTCTGCTCAATAATATGTGGTCCTACTTATGGCCAGAGACTCGAGCCCGGCATCCGTTTTCCGAACAGGTGGGCACGGTTCCACTAATATGGTCCAACTCCACACATTACGGCTTCTGCATCCACGTGTTTTGTATCCGAAACATTTCCAGACGAGGCAAAAGGGTCTTTTAGCTGCGCCGTGGAAAGCGGCCTGAGTACGGAGTACCTAGCCGTGTAAAACATTAGAACACCAGCTTCTATAGTGCCTATTACAAGATTCGAGACCACTATGATTACGTGAATGCAAGCTCTTTGAGATGCGATTCGTGCCTGACCGAAAGCCTTGCATTACACATCTCTGGTTCATGTAGGGTGTAAGGAATCGTACATTCATACTCAGATAAAGGTCCTACTAATGTCACCAACAAGAGACCCAACTATGGCTTTCCAATGTGTGTAGCTTTTGAAAAGACAATTGATATGTATTTACTAACTAGATACAAAATCTGGTAGTAACCCAATTGGTCGACAGCTCAGCTTTTCACACGGAGGAGTAGATCCTGTCGCTTCCGTGATCTCCTGCCGATCATACCTCATCACTAATGTAGATCTCATTGAGCTAGATAGCGAGGTAAATGATTCTCTTGCTCTGTGTACGGATGGCTAGCCTCCTCCCTGGCCAAGTCATTGACCCATTGCTTGTTGCCTTTGAGACCAGCCCTGTCGTTAACCGCTTTGAAAGCAAGGTAGTACCACCCAATGGCATTTCCTACCGTGCTCACCTCGTCACTGAAACTTGTCTTCGCAGCGTAGCACATCTTCTTGTGCAGATCTTCATCGGTAAAGAGGTCCATCAAATGACCGGCAACAGCCTTCGAGTCACCCGGTTGGACAAGAAAGCCGTTGACCCCGTCCCTGATTTGTAGTGGGATTCCACCAGCTACTGTGGCAATGACAGGGCGACCAGCGTGAAGGGCCTCAGAAACCTTGACCTCGAAGCCCTCGCTAGTGGAGAGCTGAAGAACGACATGGGCATTGGCGAGAATGCAGTTCAGAACTTGATCTCCAGGTTCAAGACGCATCACACTCACGTCAGATACCAAGTGGGGATACTTAGTTTCCAATTGATTCATCGTCTGATCAAAAACGACCCATGCGTCAGGATCGTCAACAGAACCGTTGCCGCATCTAAGGCCTGAGTGAGTAGGGTTTTCTAGACACCACTTGGCCAAACTCACATAACAAGTTGAGGGGCTTCGGTGATGCCCTTCATGTGTAGCTGGCGACGGAACTCGGCGTAGGAATCAATAACGATAGGGATTCCCTTGGCTGGATCGAAGCGTGCAACCTGTACAATGTATTTTTCTATATTGTGTTAGAGTCGGTTGGCTCTTGTGGCTATGGTATGGCTCACGAGCTGGCCATCGCAGTGGCGTCATCCGCTGCATATGGCATTGGATATTATAGATGTGCCTGTAGTACCCGGTATCCCAATTGTTCAGTTTCTTGTTGAGGCCATCCAACCTAAGTTGATTAGCAAGTTTGATTCATCAGTAAAAAAGCCATTCCCTAGTTGTATCACAACCTACCAATCACTTGTCGCGGGCATGTATATGACTTTCTCTCTTGGAACGTTATGTGGCACAAAACTCGGGACCGGGTGACTGATATACAAGTCCGCTTCCTTGATATTGGCCCAAAGGAAATTCCATATCTGGGATTGAGGGCTCCCAGTCATGGCGATGAGATCACTTCGGATCTGAATGTGTGATCGATAGATGACTGGCCTATTGGGTGTGACCTTTTTGATCAGTGGGATCAAACCAATCATTTGTGGGTCATCGATCTAGCTGCTGTCAATTTCCCGTGTCACTTGCGTTGGATGATCTAGATGCCTAATAGCAACGGTGCCTCTATGGGTTGTTGAGGAGAGATAAATGGACTTGACTTACAATAACGATATCGGCACCCCCCTCTTCAGGTGGGCGCAAGGGACCACCCTCAGAAAGCCAGTAGCGATTGGCATTGTTGGTTATCCAGTCAATGACGTTAGTCTGATCCTCAGTGGAGATACCCCTTTCTGGGTGGGTGACACCCTGCAGGATGTTGTGCATTCTTTTCGTAACCTGGAAGACGCCTGGCTGAGGCTTGGGAACTTCGACCTCTTCCGTCAGAGAAAGAAAGCAATAAATGAGAAGAGGAATCTAGTACGAACCATACCAGCTCAGGTCCACGCTCATCAAGCGAGAGAGCCTCACAAGTGCGTGTCGCATAAGCGCGACTCCTCCACCCTGCGGAGTACTGCTGAAGAAGGCAATCTTCGTCTTGGTTTCTTGTAGCTTCTTCACATAGAACAACAACGTCTCCCATGAAGCCCCGGTACATGTCTCCTTGTAGTTCTGAGCCGTGACAAGCTTAGCTTGGAAGCCGGCATCAACCTGAACCACGCCGCGCCAGCCAACCTGGAGGAGCGGAACCGAAGAAGGGTTGAGATAGCTTTATTGCACGATATTCGATGAGTATATCAGGTACCATAGAATTCTGGACGCACCCCAATCTTGAATTATTAAAACTTACGTGATACCCTTGCGGGCCATGGAATCAGCTTGCTCATCAACCTGTTTGGCTTCCCAAAAGTTCCTTCTTCCAGACCCCTCCCTGTCGCTCTCGCCGCCCTTGCGCATAACGATGGGTATAATATCGAGCTCTAGCCACAAGTGGGAGCATAAAGATGGACTCATGGATACAACGGTGTTGGAAAGTCCGGCACTGATGAATTTGGCGTAGTTATTATGCTCATATGCCTCAACGGCTTCGACAACATGGTCGGCAATAGGATCTCGGCCCACGCCACTGATGTTATGAAGTGATAGATACTTGACCGAGAAGTCGATAAGGTGTACAACGTCGCGAATAGCGAGGGCAACGATGACAGAGTCGTCGTCAGCGTACACAGCTGAAATACCGAGGTATAGAGTCTGCGAGCAAAACGGTTAATGAAGGAGACTGGTACTAGTCGAGATTTCGCCGTCATCTTAACTTATGCATGAAGGTGATGGATATTTGCGGGTGGGCACAAAAAGGCCGTCACTTGATATAGAAAAGAAGGAGATCTACAAACAAGCCGGAAGGGGGTCCAGAGTTCAAGTTGATGGAGACCAACCGTTAGAGCTGGTCCAAGGGACTCCTTTTCCTCAGCCAAAGCATTCATCTGCCTCTTACGATGCACTGACGTGCCCGTTGAGAACTTGCGGTCCTTGATCAGACTCATAGTTGTGAGATAATAGGGAACAGAATTTTGTTCGTTTGGTGTGGAAAGGTTTTGTGAATGACATCAATGGAGGGGAGAGGTCTTCCATAAATTATGGATTGTTGGAGAGGGGAGCCTGTATTTATATTGCCTTTACGGTGCTCTAATGTATAAGTGCTTCACCTCAAAACCGTGACGTCAACCAAGACGCAACTTACATTAACCCACCCAAAATACCTTAACCATCATTGAGGGTAATTTATGATACTAGATTATTATCCTTCAATATCTCCCATGGAAATTGTGAGACGGCTCGGCTCTTGTTCCAAGGGAAAGTTAATGAACAACATAATCATTAGATGTGTTATAATTACCTGATATTAAATTAAATATAATTTATTTATTTATTTTATTATTTACATAACAAGATCTTGGGGTTTTTTCTTAAAAAAAGAAATTTTTGTTATGGGCAACTGACAGGTAGTCCAACGCACTTGCATTTCTTTTCCCTTACTTTCTTACAGGAGAATTAACTATTTAACTTGGTAGTTACTGTATTAGGGAAGCGATAGGTATAAAAGATAAACAGGTAGACTTAGTTTAATATACATCAACCTTCTTCCCTTTCAAACCATAACCCTGACTTGGCCGTTAAAGCCACGAAGGCGTAACAAGGCCAGTATTGGTTGCTTCTGGCTGCTGGCATCATGCTCAAATCATCCGCAATGTCTTTAGAGTATCAGTTATTGATTACGGCTTCGTGGTTATATTAGCGGTGCGGTTCCCGCTCTCTGTACTAGTCTTTGTGTATGTGTGTAATTGTTTGGGTGTATCGTTTCCCCTCGACACTGAAAAGATATACTTAAAGTTTAATATACCTTCATTATTTCAATAACTGTATATATATACTCTCGTAGTACTTTGTATATTCTCCTTTTATAGAATTCAACTTTATTTCCTATCTCTTACACTCTATATAACTATATGATACTTTACTCTAAAATATCAAATATATAATTTAAATCAATATAAAATAATAAAAATAATAGGTAGATAGCTATCTTGTCGAGGCATTTAGCTAAGGGGCGGTACGGACTCTTTCCCATATTTCTCCCGGCTACGCCTTTGCGGTTCTCCCGTGACCCCCAATAACATCATCGCGGGCGGCATCCTTTTCTTCAACCCTCCTGGATTCTCACCCCTCCAGATTCCAGTAATCCCCCTTTCACGGCATATTTCACTCCTTGCTTACCACTATGAGCTATGCGATGGCCGTCGGCCGGAACGGTACGATGGCTGCTCTTCAGCGACCTCCACTTTAAGCACCATGACCTGGACCGGGTGCGACAGACGGCGCAGTGGATTGTGGCCGAGGCGGAGCGAAATCATGTCGGGCGGGCGGTGGTGTGCGGCGACCTGCTGACGAGCCGCACGATGCAGCCGACGCATGTGCTGTCTGCGTGTTATCGCTTCATCGGCCTCCTAAGCGACGCCGTGCCGCGAGTCCATATCGTGCTCGGTAACCATGACCTCGCCTACCGCCGCGACTACCAGACCACGGCCCTTGACGCCCTCAATATCAGCCGCTTGGCCCCGTACGTATCGCTGCATAGCGGCGTCGCCCACTACGAATGGGACGGCCGGCGCGTCTCGCTGCTGCCGTTTCGCGAGGAGCAGGACGAGCTGACGGAGGCCGTGGCTGCTCTTGGCCCCAACGAGGCGAGCAAGACGGTTGCCTTTGCCCATCTCGCAATCAACAAAGCCATCACGCGGCGGTATGTGGTCGGTGTTGGCGTCGATAAGCCTCGCGCGGCGAGCTCTATCACGCACCGCGGCTTGACGGGCCCGGATAGGTTTGCCTCGCTAGCCCGAACGTTCACAGGACATTTTCACAGCCACCAGACTATTGTTCAGGAACAATCCAACCGCAAGAAGGTCGATCTGCAGGGCAGCGTCACGTACCTGGGCTCGCCCTTGCAGCTGAATTGGGCCGATCTCTACGATGAGCAGCGGGGCGTCGTCTTGTTCGATCCGGAAACGCTCGAGCACGAAATACTCATTAACCCGCATGCCGTCGGTTACACAACGGCCGACCTGCGGCAAGTTCTTGACGGCCAGGTCGACGAGGGTGCCGTCGTGGACAAGCATGTCATGCTCCTCGGCGAACTTAGTCATCTCAAGTACGTCACGGCTCGCAACAAGCTTCTCTCGCTAGGTGTGCGGAGCGTGCGGGACTGGACTCCCATGGGCTTTGCCTTGCACGCTGATTGCCCGTCATTCGGCGGTCTCGGCGCATCGGTGCCGGCGAGTGATGCCGCTGTCCAGCTCACGGAGGAGCCCGCCGAGGATGAGACTGGTCCAGACACAACGAGCAACGGTGTTTCGGGTTTTGACCCTGGCACTGAACCTCGGGCTTTAAGACTTGATCTTGTCACGGAAGTTCGCAAGTATGTCGAGTCGCTGGAGCTGGACGAATCTCTTCTCTTGCGACGAGACGAGTTGGTGCGGGTTGGCCAGCGAATAATCCAAGTCTCCCGCGAGATCACAGACCAGGATGATAAGGCTGAGGTTAACCACCGAGACTTCCTTGACGGGTTATCTCAAGCTGTCGGCATAAGGACCGCCACTGAGCTGGCAGGGCCCTCGACCCATGTTTTCGTAGCCGAGCCGCGTATGCTTACAATCACCAACTTCCTTGGCGTACAGGGCATTATCACCATCGACTTCCGACAGGACCTTCCGCGCGGATTAACCTTCCTGGTCGGTGACAATGGCTCCGGTAAGAGTACGCTTGTTGAGGCCATGGTTTGGTGCCAGTTCGGGCGGTGCATTCGCAGCGGGCTGGCGGCCAACGATGTCGTCAACGACAATGTGGGCAAGAACTGCTCCGTGATGCTGGAGTTCGCCAACGGATATGCCATCGCGCGGCATCGTAAACACAAGAGCCACGGCAACCGCGTTGTTATCTCGCTGCACGGCGAGCCGCAGCCGCAGCTCGAGCACCCGGACGCGCGCACGACGCAGGGGGCTATCAACGAGCTGCTTGGCACCGATTACGAGACGTATATCAGGACGGTCGTGCTGAGCCACGAGAGCGCAGCGAGCTTTCTGAACTCGACGCTAGCGCAGCGGCGCGACCTAATCGAGGCATCACTTGGGCTGTCGATGCTGGATCAGTACAGGCATGTGTCAAAGCTGCTACTTAGGGATGTCGACGATGACATAGATAAGGTGGAGGGCAAGCTGGAAGGCTTGCTCCGGAATAAGGAGTACATCGAACGACGGCTCGAAGGTCTGGACCGGACAAAGAAGCGACTCGAAGAGGAGGCGGCTATTCAAGAGCATACAGCCGCCGAATTACAAATCGATGGACAAGGACCTTCCAGCGAAGAGCATACCCCGGGCTTCTACGTTGAGATTTCGACGTTACAGGATCAAATCCACATTGAGCAGGATAATTTGCAACGGCTGGAGAACTCGTATGCTCGGATACAGGAACAGAAGCATGCCGAGCCGACGTCATGGCTTGGCCAGCTACAGCGGCATATACGTCAAAGACTTGAAGCTATGGCTGCGGCTCACTCTATAGGCCTACGAAAGCTCTTACACGCCGTGAAGACCTCTATCCTCTGCTTCCAGTTGATGGCTGTCAGGGGCCTCTTGCGCATATCCGGGATTCCAGGGGATAGCTCTCAGGGAACCAGCGCCCAAGACCACAACCAAGAGGCAGCCGTCAACAGTCTCCGCGAAGACGTCAAGAACAGCACGTCGCGGCTACAGAGCCTGAAGCACGAAGCGAATAGAATTATCACCCTAGAAGAGCTCGCTACTAACCGCGCCGTCATGATTAAGGAGCAGCTCGCGCAGGCCATCCAGGCTCAAAAGACAAGCGAAGCCCTGCAGCAGCAGGTTACGTTGAAGCAGCGCGAGGCAGCCATGTACACGGGCTTCGTAGAAACAGAGCAGTTGTCTCTGCACTCGCTACGCTCAGAACACGATGCGCTGGCCGCCAAACTTGAAGAGCTCGCCGCCAATCGCGAGCTTTTCGTCTTTTGGTCCTCCGCCCTGGCGAAGCGCACCTCTCGCGCCTTCTCGTCTTCCTCAACCAGATCCACGGCGAAAGCAACGACCAACTTCCGCGAGTACGTCCTCGTGAATTCGCTGTCGGAGCTCAACGCGCTCCTCGCGCAGGTCCTTACAGTGCTATACGATGACACGCGCCACGCGCACGTCATGGCAACGGGAATGCTGCGTTCACTATTCGACTCTGACTCTGTCGACACCATGATGAATACATCCTGTTCCTCCTTGGGATCCGTCCTCGATCGCACCCTTGCTGTCCACCCCTCGCTCGCCTACGGCAAGCGCTCAGGGGGCGAGCGCAAGCGAGTCGACCTAGCGCTTTTCTTCGCATTGCTACAGCTGGCGTGGGCTAGGAGCGCGTACCACGCACACTATCTGCTTGTCGATGAGGTGTTTGACAGTCTAGATGAGGCGGGCCAAGCGGCTGTAGTCAGGTGGTGCAGGCTCATGTCGCAGACGGTGGCCGGCTGGATTGTGGTGATTACGCACAGCCGATTCTTGGCCGAGCGAGATCCGGGGGAGGACGCGGGCTCGGTCTTAGTTGTAGAGGCAAGGATGGGACAGAGGGGGACGGAGCTGGTTGTCGATGGACGGAGGATTGGTGTTTAAGATGGGGCTCGAGACGCCCGAGGAGGAATGCCACATCGTTCGCCCCTAGGGAAGGGCACACTATTCGAGCATGTACACAAGTCAGAAAACATCCAGCCTCGGTCAAGAGTAGATCGTCCTAGGACTCTCTAGCCCACTCGTCAACCATAGAACTCATAAGGAACAAAGAGTGCGACAACTTATTGGTCTCTGGAATGACGTTACTATCCTTGCAAAACGAGAAACAGCTGTCCGTGACTTCTTCTGTTCCTTCAGGACTATTGTACACTAAAACTGATCTTTAACAAAGAACGTATCCAACCACCCCTTTCAATCAGCCTTGCCTATACCAAGTAGTAACTTCTGGATGGCCTCATAACCGTTCTCAGTAGCACAGGATAGCAGTGTACGACCATACACATCCTCCGCATCGATATCAACCTTGCTTATACCAATTAGTAGCTTGACGATAGCCTCATGACCCTTTTTAGCAGCATAGAATAGCGGTATACGTCCATCGAAATCCTTCCTGTCGACGTTAACCTTGCCTATAGCAAGCAGCAGCTTAACAATAGCCCCATGCCCGCTCTCAGCGGCGTAGGATAGCGGTGTCCGTCCCCTGAAATCCTTCTTGTTGATATTAACCTTGCCTGTATCAAGCAGTAGCTTAACAATAGCCTCATGCCCGCTCTCAGAGGCGTAGGATAGTGGTGTTCGACTGTACCTATCCTCCGCATTGATATTAATCTTTCCAGCGGCATACAGTAACTCAACCATAGTTTTATGCCCATTTTCAACAGCATAAGATAACGGTGTGCGCCCCGCTTCATCCACTGGATCTGGACTATGCCCATGTCGAAGAAGTGTTTTTGCCGTCTCGCTTAATCCAAAGTATGCTGCCAAATGTAGTCTTGTCATTTTGGCGCTGTCGTACCTCCCAGCTGAACCACGACCACTTGAAAGTCACGACCAGCATTTGAACCGACGCCTCGACGTTGGCTTCTCGCTCAAGAAAGGCTATGATGGCTGGATTCGATGTCATATCTTTGCGGGCATGATGACCCCAGTTTGTTGCGGCGTAGTCGTAGAGCGGATTTGACTGTAGACGTTTCTTCCCTTCATCCACGCTTTTACAAATTCCGGCCTCAAAGGCACTGAATGAGAGATATGTAACGCAAGCTGTGGTGATCTCGGTCTCTGCATCCGGGAACCATGTCTGCTGTGTTCGCCCAAAGTATTCCTGCGCGGTGTAGTGGACCAACCGGATAATGCTGCTTTCTTCGTCAACTGTTACCAATCCTGCACACACAGAGACCATGGTCCCAGTGTCTGGAATATCACCATGATCGAGATAACGTTTTCCCGTCTTAATTGCAAGGGCGTGCTGGAGTTCTACGGTAGTAAGCCGTCGTTTCGCGCAGACGATCCACGACAGGACCTGAATTGCAAGTTTCTTTAACCCTGACGTCTGTCCGTTGATTCTGTTCATGACTTGGTCGTATGCGTAAGCTAGTACTTTGGCTTTTCGGTCTTTGCCTGATATTTTATCTTGTTTCCGGAAGTCATCCAATGTGCTTCGGATATCATTTCTCGTTACTTTATCAGTAAGCAAACCCAGATAAATTTGTGCCAAGAGAAACCTATGGGTGGTAAATATGCTGATTCTCCCTGTAGGCTGAGAACTTACATTCCATCAACGGCTCCTGATATCACAGTCTTAATCTCTTCCTGCAGCTGTTGATCCTGTTGAACAAAAGCTTGTAACAGCTTCAAATGATCTGAAATGTATCTTTCTACATCGTCGGCACGAGCGCGAATTTCCAGTGATACACAAATTTTAAAGTTATCCATAATCTCCGGAAGGGGTCTCGAGGTCGCAAAGATACTTGCTTCGTATTTTGTTTGAAGTTTGAAGAGCTCCGAGAGGAACCGGCTCCGACAGCCATCGACTTCTTGACATTCGTCAAGGGCATCAATGATGATGAATACTCTTGAATACAAAGCTGTGACAGAATAAAGAACTTCTAAAGCTTCATCAAACGATGGTCGGGCTTTTCCTTTCTTGTGCCTCCCGTAGAGGACTTTCACAGTCTCTGGTAGGGGAGACGAGCGTGGAATTAGCTGTTTTAGCACTGTCATTAGCAAATCCTCAATTGTCTGCTCGGTTTGTCGTTTGAAGTTGCAGTAGATGTATGCGATTCCAGCACTTGGATCGTCACGGAATTTGGATTCGAGGTGATGAACCACGGTTGATGTTACGATTGTCTTGCCTGCCCCGGGAATACCTGGACAGAACAACGTCTGCTTGCGTGTATCCAACCAACCTTGGAACTCTGTAGACTCAAGGAACCACTTGTTAGTTCCTGCTTGGCGTTTCCTAAAGTAGTTGCTTTGCTGTGGGCCATATTCGACTGGTGTGAGCCAGTCAAGGATCTCTTGGTCATCCTTCCTATCCAGCATTGCCTTGACATGTGTCACATTGGCCCCAGTCGTGGAGACAGTGTCAAGAACTATATTTGAATTAGGAACTTGCTTGCACTTAATGAAAGCTACTAACCCTGTGCTAGTATATCTTTCACTGGACGCTCCCTTTTAACATCGCTTGTCTGCACATATTCCAGGAGTTCCTTTGCAAATGCCGCTGCCACAGCCGCTGCATGTTCTTGCCAGTCCTTGTTCTTATGAGAGTCAGCGTAGTCGCAGATGCCTCGGATGACGATGCAAGGGAAGTTATTCATCAGTCCCGCCGCTTCCAATTCGACACAGCGAACATCACCACCCAGTCCCTTATTGAGCCTATCTCGGAAGACGGCGTCTTTAACGACCTGGTTTCCTGATGCAATTAGACCATAATGGACACGCATATCCTTGGGACGTCTCTTGACAATTTTGGTCTCATCGCAGAATCGGCAACTCTCTTCTTCTTCGTCCTCTTCGTTCTCATCGTAATCTGCACTCTGGACGATATGGCTATAGTCCGCTCTGAATAAGGTATCGCTGAGGGAGTCGGATCTGAGGTATTTCTTTGCCAAGCGTGGCCATTTCACCTTCAACTCGTCCATATACTCTGGTATCTTGGACCCGTTCAGATCATGCTCCGTCTCCAACCTCGTCAGAGCCGTGAGCAGCGACGTTGGGGGACTGTTCAATGCCCCTGTTCGCTCGAAGTGACCGCCTTCGTTCGCTTTGCCAAAGTCCCATTGAACCACCCCAGGGAACTGGCTAGTCGGAGTGCTAACCACGACGTCACCGAGTCTGACCTTGGGAGGAATGCCGCCGCCAATGCCAACCATAAGACCGATCTTGATGAACGGAAAAGTGCTGACCATCCGGGTGGCGACAGTAGCTGCTGAACTTGTTCCGATCTCGCCTTTTGGCAGGCAGGCTATGACGATGTTATGCTTGCCGATAGACCCCAGGGTGTAGGTGTTGGGGTCGTTTGGTGGCTTCGGAAGATCGTCATGTCTTTGATCCAGCATGGCGATTGCCGCAGTCTGCTCTTTAGGAAGAGCACAAACCCATCCTACGGTATATTTGTCACGGGTTCTGGCCTCGAGATCTGTTTGGGAAGCCATTGCACAAAGCTTGGTGAACGCCACAAGGTCGAGGTTCTTGTATAGACTTGGTGTCTCTCGTGATTCTTCCATGAGAAATTATAATTTTGTTTTACTCCATTGCATGCGAAGCAGAAAGCTGATTGAAAGGGCGGGTATTAAATGCCCAACTCCTCGGCCATGCGAGGATGTCTTGGGCGGCAACAGTCACAGCCTCACGCTCTGCCAAGTATATACAATTTCAGCTACGGGTCATCCATAACCAATGCTTTCTGCATTTTGATTCAGGCTCTGGATCTTTGATCGTGGGTGCATTGAACCGTCATATGGTTGGTCTCTATTCGGGTCTTACATACAGCGCCAAGGTCTTCGCCCCCTCACCTTGCCAGCAACCTATCAACTCAGCCCTGCAGAAGCTGAACAACATTTCTGATACGTGGTGGATATTGATAGCAGCAGCCAATCCTAAGGCTTTACACTCCATATGGCTTCAGTAACATGACCTTGGACCTCGCGTGAGGGACAAATCCCATCCTCTTCTTCTTAAGAGGTGGTTCTGTCAGGCTCAGTTCGTGTTCCAAAGCAGATTTAAGGAATAAGATATGACGCCGTTATACACCGATGACGCTCCCCATGTTGCAGCGCGTGAGTACCCGGGCTGCTTCACCGTGGAGCAAGTCCGTCATCATCTCGGCCAGCCTGGTTCAGATGCCACGGAGCAAGGGAATTCCCCAGCCCGACAGGGAAATGTGGTAACACCTGGAAACCACTTCCTCCCAAACTGCATCTGTGCCACCCTCCATGTTGGCTGTGACATTACGAGTTCACCAGGTTCGGATGCGAAACGAAACACAGTTGAGGCCACGCTGGACCAGCTCCATGCATCCGCCGAAGCAGGCTGTTGGTTTTGTGCTGTCATCTGTAGCGGGATCAGGGCAGCACCACCGTGGGATCCTGATCTAGAGACAGAAACGCCGATATTACAGTCCTTTTCCATGACTGCTACGGACACAACGTATGACTTTTGTGTATCCGCATTTGGAGATAAAGACCGAGTTCAGGAGCCGGAACTGGTGTTTTATGTTGATGAGAATGAAGGTATGTCTTCTACGCCATACGAATCCCGAGTACAGATATCTCAGTGATTCTATCAGCGACCTCCTCACCATGCAAGCTTTTCCGCGTCGGAAAGGAACCTCCTTACACCGACATCCATGAGCAACTGGCTTTCACATCTCGTCTTCTACAGAAGTGTTTGGAGAATCACTCATGCACACCCACAATCCCTTCATCCATGCCCACGCGTCTCCTCCACGTGGACATACAGGATGGGAAGTACGTTACCCGCCTCGACGAGGGCGTCTCACCTCAGCCATACGTGGCTCTCAGTCACTGCTGGGGCAAATCATTTCCCTCACGCACCAAAACCACCCTTTGCAATATCGATTCCAGAAAGTCTTGTGTCCCCTGGGCGGATCTTTCACAATTATTCCGCGACACAGTAGCTCTGACTGAACGTCTGGACTTCAAGTATGTCTGGATCGATGCCCTCTGTATCATCCAAGATTCTACCCCCGACTGGGAGTTGGAGGCCAGCCGCATGAGTGAAGTCTACTCTTCCAGTGCACTTATGCTGAGCGCGGATGCATCTCCCGATACCAATATGGGCTTGTTCCGCTCAGCAAGGATATCCTCAAGGCCGTGGCGGGCAGCCCTGTCGACGACCTCATGTTGGGAAAACCACTCAGTGAAAGCCCATTACCCGAAAATCCACTGCACGTTTGGGAAAATGGCGCCTATGTTTAGGCCAACCTGGAAACAGTTCCAGGTATTCCCGCTGTCCACTCGAGCGTGGTGCTATCAAGAACAGCGCCTCGCGAGACGTGTTGTACACTTCGCTGTGGACGAAGTCTCATGGGACTGCATTGGCGGCGTTGAGTGTCAGTGTGGCATGTTCGGTCCGAAAGGGAATACATTTAGCGTTCATATTTGGCAGAAGACACTTGGAGAGAGGGAATGTACTGCGAAGGAGAAGCACAAGTTATGGCTGAATACTGTTACATCGTGCAGCGAGCGTTTCGCTGTCGTTCTGGACCGATCGACTCCCTTCCATCGCGGGTCTTGCGAAGCAGTTCATGGCCTCTGGAAAGACGAAGCAGTCTGACGACACCCGGGTATCAACAGCAGATGAGTGCCCTGCAGAAACAAAACAGAAGTTTACGGACATCAACCTCGGCACCTACCTCGCGGGCACCTGGTCGGCTTTCCTATCAATAGGTCGGTGTTGGTACACCGACTACAAGCCGGGGAGACGCCTCAATACCGCTTCGGACTACGTTGCGCCATCGTGGTCCTGGGCCAGCGTATCTGGACTCGTGAACTTTGACTTGGATGACGAGTTTTGCGCGGAAGTCGTCAGTGCTCGCTGTTGTCCTACCGGGCCAGAGACAGGGAGCATCTCTCATGGCGAGGTCGTTCTCAAAGCAAGAATGATACCCGTCAAACTGTTCCAAGGAGAGGTGGTACTTCCTCAAGCCGGGGGGAAGAAATACGAATATCTGCATTTGGAGGCCCGAGATCCAGCGACAGGCGAGCAAGCATCTCTCGGGATGTATCGCCCCGACTCCACAGAACACAAGAGCAATGCCGAATTCTTCGCTGGGGCACATCTAATTTGGGGAAACCCTAACACTCGAGGCAAGGATCTAACTCCAGTGCTAGATGGAGATTACTTTGGTGTACATATAGTTTTGTCCTTCATCATGGTTGTTAGGATTGTGCGAAATGGGAGTCCAAATGTCATTGAGCGCATGGGATCGATACACTGCGGGAGCAACGGCAGGCCGTATAAGTTGGATGGGTGGTTCGAAAGGGTTGAGCCCGAGATGGTGAAACTTGTCTAACATGGTCAGCAATCGAGTCAGTTCCATGGTTACATATTAATAGTTGGCAGCTTGATCTCACATAAAGAATGAACAGGTGCTTATGATGCCCTCACAGCAAATGTCATTGTAATCATACTACTTACTTAATACTACCTACACTACTTACGGTCCTCATTCCTCCTTCTTCCATCATCTGACAAGATATCTTCAAGGGCAATAAAAGAAAAAAAAGAAATAGAAAAAAAAACACAGGATGCGGACATATGATACTAATAAAAATACTAAACAAACGAGTGTGGACGCGCAAACGGATCTCCCCATCGAACAAAATAACCTGCTCGTATAGATATCACACAAAAGGAGTCCTAAAGAAAACAAATCGGTGTGTACAAGTCATGCGATGTTTCTTTTTTTTCCCCCTTCAAACAAAAAAAAACCGCATATATGCTCTGCGATGGTGGTGATTAGAAATAGTCAAACCACCATGATCAAACAAAATTCAGCTTTTTTTCACTCGCCCCTTGAGATGCCATGCAAATGACGCCAGTTAAAAGGAAGAAGGCTATTTCCCCTCATACTTGCCACCCACAAGCTTTCTTGTAGCCGGCACATCAACCCACGCCTGCTCCAGCAATGATAGGCTGGAGCTGGCGGGATTCTCATCTGCAAACGGGTCGATGTCCGAAGTCTCCTTGTCCTTGGCTGGGCCTGTCTCTAACCTCGAGACGGAAATGCCACTACCCACGACTTCGTCACCTGAGGCAGCGTACTCCCACCGTGCCTCAATGTGACCCGGTACTGGCTCTACCCCTTCGGCACCAACTATACGGCAAACAATCTTCTGCACTGTGTCTGTGAGAGTAACATCTCCCAGCCGCCAGTATACGAGGTGCGAATCCTTCAGGTGGGTACCACTGGGCTTTGTCTGGGCTCCACTCGCCTTGCCCTCGTACGTCGCTACAAAAACAACATTATGGAGCGTCACGGGTGCCGTGAACTTGCTCGCAGGATTAAGTTGATACTGCAAAAGCAGTCCCAGCTTGTCACCCTGTGGCTTCCATGCAGGGTTGAGGAGAAGCGGAGCATGCTGCCCCAGGGAGGTTGGCTCAGATTCAGGGGCGAAAACACGATATGAGAACGCTATCGAGGTTTTGGTAAGATGAGAAACGTCAAGAGAGAACTGGTCAGGCTGATCCGGGGATGCGTTATGGACAAAGATGCGGTTCGGGCCGATACGTTCGAGGTTGGCGAAGTTGTTTATCCGAATGGTTTCATGGGCTGTGACGAGTTAGTAAAATCGCACTAATTAAGTCATTTAGGAGAGTGGCCTACACTTTGCGTTGTCGGAGGTGCCGGAGGGGTTGTTGGCAAAGGCGATTTCTCCAGTAATAGAGGCACTCTTGATCACGCCACCCTCGAAAACGGCTGAAACTGTTTCGATGATGGATGAGGTTAGGCCAGGGCCAGTCAATTCGGGATGCTTAGTATGGGTAAGGCTTCCGAGCGAGTTGCCTGAGCGAACAGACTGAGTGTCGGAGGTTCCTGCGACACTAGCCTCGGATGCTAATGCAGCTACGGCGGGTGGCGTGAATGACCACGGGCCCCGGGGTGGAGATCCGGGAATAGTGGGCATGGTGCCGTCCGACTGGCTCTCCGTGATGTTCGATACCGGCGCGTAGATGGTGTTCCGTACCTCCCGACGGCCTCTCACTGTCATAGAACGACGAGTCGCAGGGCCCAGCTTGAGCGTATTGGCCACACTCGAAAGGGCAGCCTGTGCTGCTTCTGGATCCTCCTCCTCGACGGGCTTACTCTGGATATTCAGCCTAAATAACTGGTCTCCCTCCTCACTTGCAGCCTCCCTCTGGGCTTCGGAGATGGGGTCGTTCATCGGCGCCCGTATCGTGAATCCTTCAGCATCCTTGGAGGGCTGTGAGGATTCCTGACTGTGCTGGGATGGTGGAGGGGCGGGCTCGGACGGGATCGACTCATGGCTGCCATTGACTGCGTCTGATGAAGGTACCTCAGGGTTCGGAGCATCTAAGAGAGTATCATTTGCTCCCACACCGTTGGTGTTTCCGTTCAATGGTTTCTCGGTCGAAGGCTCGTCCGGCGATTCAGGACGGCGGCTTGCATCTGGAAGCTCCGGCAGGATAGAAAGCCTGTTCGTCTCGTGGAGATTGGTTGACGATGCCCTGGGAGAAACGCCTCGTCCGTGGCTGCTGCCAAGCCGTCCGAAAGTTGGGCCGGGACCCTTTTGAGGAGAGAGTTGACCGAAGCCAGCATGTACACTTTGTCGCCGTCGACCACCAAACATTGTTCCTAGCCTTCGCAACTTGGACTCTGCATCTCATCAGTAACAGCATTGTGTAGGGGCTGGAATGAGCCTACTTACCTGGTTTGACCTCGCTAGGCAGCGAGTTATGCTCACTGGCATCATCGTCGGCAGGTGGTTGGGAGCCGAGGTTCGGAGTGGATGGTATGCTGGGCGGTCCGCTGGTAGAGTTCTGTGATGTATGGGCAGTTGAGCGCCTAGTTGCTAACCTGGGCTGCGACTGAGCCTTTCCAGCGGTAACCTTTTGTACGAATCCCTGAACCTCCCTTTCAGTGTTGATCTCAAGCATCACTGCCAAGGTCTCGACGGCTACTTCCGAGCTCCGTTGTGCCTGGTCCGACTCGTGGGTTTGGTACTGTGTCAGCAAGTCTCGCAGCAGGTTGACGCGCGACTCATCCAGAGCCTGGAGGGTCTCGAAGATGAACGGCGCCTGGGACTCCCATTGTTGCGTGGCCGACTCGAGCTTGGATGACGCGGCATCGACCTTCTGGGTGCTGGCCTTGCCCCCCTTTTTGCTGAGCTTGTCCGACTTTTCCTGTGCGTCCTCGAGCTCCTTGGCCATGAGCACCAGATTGTTGGATATGTTGTGCATGTTCTGCGAATCCCGGCGTTGCTGGAACACCCGCAGCGGGTGCTCGACATCCTTCTCGAGACGGTCGGCAAATTGCTGGTGAGACTGGGCGATGCGGTCGACGGCGTCGGTGATGCGAGACCACGGGGCTTGGAAGACGCTGCAGTGGTGGCTCGCTATCAGTGAACAAGTCCAGAAGTAGGCTAACATGGAGGGAGGGAGCAAAACTCACCCTAGCTCTGACTGCGCATTCGGAGCTTTGAACTGTGCCAGCTTGCGCAGGCCCAAGACATACTGCTCTTCGACGCGACGACGCTCCTAGACGACGAAACGAGGCTTCGTTAGCACCCATTCTCGGCTCCAATCTGGTGACACGATGCCGTCATAGCTCCCGGGCTGTCTCTGTTTTTCTTCGTACCTGGAGCCAGTCGGCAATCTCGAGATTGATCTTGTTTATGCGCTTGACCCGGTCGTTGAGCGTGTGTACGGCCTGGTTCGGCTGCAGATGGGCCTGTTCAATGGCGTCAAAAACAACGACTCCAATCGGTTTGCATTTCCATTCCCCTTCCGTTTCCGCGCAACGCGATGCGTCCAACCAGGGAATCGGACTGGAACTTGGGCTGGGACTCGGGCTGGGACAGACTCACCAGCATGGCCGCATACTCGACCCTCGCCATGTCCTCCATGTTCGGCGGCGGACAAACGGAGGTTCCAAGAAAGAACAAAAGACCCTATCCTACGAAGTATATCCGTATATATTAAAGAGATGAGAGAAGAATGGATACGGTGCACCGCTCCTAAACGAATGCGCGCATGGCGGTGCCCAGCGATGGCCTGGAACAGAGTCACCTCGCTGTGCTTCTGGTTGGTGGGAGGAGGTTGGTGGAGAAATGGAGATTGGGATTGGGATGAGGCGACATGCGGAAACGCCGGTTAAGTCTGCTTGCAGTGCTTACTTTGTACTAGCAGCACTTAGTGGCGCCTTGGTACGCAGCTTGGTAGGCGGCTTGCGTGCTAAAATGGCTGAGCTATGGGGGGAGCTCCAGCGCTTCGGGCGGGTGCCCACAGGTGACAGCCCAAAGTCACGGGGACGCGCGCAGAGGGTCTCGGAGAAGCTTCGGCGCAAGACGCGGTATGCACTCTTCAATTTGGGGGGGGGGGTCGACCAGGTGAGTGATACTAATATCACCACAGTCTCAATATCATCATTGATCTCTGCGAATAAAACAACCGTGTTATTTATTGTGAGACGAGTGTTTGATTGCATGAATTGTCTATCTTCTGTATTCAACTCTGCGTGATTGGTTTGTTTTCTTTACTATTGCCATCATTAGCGTTACTCTCTCCTCTCCCTTCACTCACCCCCATCCCCATGGACTCATCTTCAGACTGGAAGTCGTCTCTCTCGGCATTAGATCGATATGAAATTATACAGAGAATGTCAGTTATACCGGATCATTTATTTTCATCCCCTCCAATTTTCTCACGTCTCTTGGCAGACGTGAATCCCTCCCCTCTCAGGAGATGAGTGATGCCATCACCATTGAGGAGACAGCCTACCAAGACTCATCTACACGTGTAAGTGACGCCAAAACACTCAACTCTAAGATGAAGGACTGAATTAACCTGTTCATAGGACACATATGACGCTGCTTGTTCCTCAAACACCATCACTACCTCCCAACTTAAGTCTAAAACTACCAGTTCCCCGCCCCCTTCTCACCTTGATACGCCAGACACCGGCATTCGTATCGGCTCATATCACAACTGCACTCCCGTCTCAGAAGGAATCACCTCCGAAGTCTATCGCTCCGAAGACAAAGCCCTCAAAGTCATCGTCGCACACCATAATCTCGCTCCTCACAGTCCCCAGCGCGAAGTCAAGATCCTCCGCACTCTCCATCCTCCCTGCATCCCCCTTCTCCACGTCTTCCACGACCAGGAGCAGCGTCTCGTGCTCGTCTTCCCTTTTATGCCTCTCACACTCTCAGACGTGCTCGACAAGGGAACCAACATGCCAAACTCCCAAATCCGCTCTATTTTCTCTGATACTCTCAACGCTGTCCAAGCGATCCATTCCCAGGGGATCATCCACCGTGATATAAAGCCCTCTGCTATCCTTCTCTCCTCTCCATCTGGCCCTGCATTCCTCTCAGACTTTGGAACCGCATGGCACCCCGAATTCTCTGCCTACGTCGAGCCGCCCTCCGATAAAATCCTCGACATCGGCACAGGACCCTACCGCGCTCCCGAAGTCCTCTTCGGCAACAAATCCTACAATACACCAGTGGACATGTGGGCCCTCGGCGCCGTCCTCGCAGAAGCCATCCACCCATCTGTCTCGCCACTCTTTGAGTCTCGCCCTGTACACGAAGATGGCAACCAGCTAGGTCTTATTCTCAGCATATTCAAGACGTTGGGGACGCCGACTGCAGAGACTTGGCCTGAGGCGAAGGAGTTTAAAGTCACGCCGTTTGAGCTGTGGACGGTGTTTGCGCCGAGGCCTTGGGAGGAAATACTGCCAGATGTTGACTCGAATTGGAGAGAGTTGGTGGCTGCACTCGTTCGATATGATGGAAGTAGAGCTTCTGCTGAGCAGGTGTGTATACGCCATCTCTTGCAATTGGGGAGTCGACTAACATTCTTACTAGGCATTGAAACTCAAGTGTTTCGCAGACCACGAGTGAAAATTCTCTATTCGACGACCCATTCATCTAGTCCCCCCTCTTTGGGTTCAGCTATCATTGATATTCTCTGATATACTCCGTATATGCATCATACTCATCATCATGGTCGTCATCCTCCATCCACAACCACCTCTTAATGCCCCTGCCTCCTCTTCGCCGTATCAGCCCCCAAGTAATCAATCGGATTTCTACACAGTGGACACGTATTCTGGTTACTGCTCTGGAACCACTTATACAAACACGTCCGGTGGAACAAGTTCCTACACGTCGTGCACTTCTTGTCCGGCATACGCCTATCCGTCGAGATAATGCTGTAGCAAATCGCGCACTCGCTCTGGCCCTTGAGCGCACCGACAATGTTCCGCTTAAACACCTGCAGACCATCGATGATGCTCCCGCCGGAGAAAGTGATAACACCCTGCGTCGTCATGATCCAGCTTTGCCACTTGCGGTCGTCGACAGCTACGCGGTTCTGGCTGTGCACACTGACGCCTTCGATGGGGTAGCTGGCAGGTACTTTGATGACAATGGAAGCTTGCGCCTCGTCGACTTCGTAGCCAGCAGTGACTTCCTTGGCGTTCTTGGAGACTTTAACAAGGAGTTCTCCCTCGTCGTTGGCGGGGGGGTCTTGTTGATCTGCCCATATTTGGACTTCATCAAGCGTTTCAGAGATGATGAGGGGCGAGAGGAACTTGGCTGTCCAGGTCTCGACGGCGATCCTGGTCTGCTTTGATCGGCAGTTGATGTACCATGCTTTAAAGAGACCGGGAATGTACCTCAGCGTGAGGTAGAACAGGTGTACGAGTAGCCATTGCATACTCTTTTCCTCTGGTTCGGATTCCGCTAGCTTGATGTCATAATCCCTAATGTGCTCTGTTGTGAGATGCTCTCGTTCCAGGTTCAACGGATGAGCAGCCGAATGGCCGAGCACATCGAACATGAAGTCCAGAAGCGGTGCCACGTAGTCATCCGTCTTCAGATTTTCAGTGAAGTCGTTCCTAATCTTGAACGACGAAGTCGAGTAGGCATCAAACACTAGCTTCCAGGATAAAAGGTAGGAGCGTATCGGAGAGGGAAACTGTGCGAGCATTTCATCTGAGTATCTTTCTAGTGTAGGGGCATCGAGAAGCAGGGACAGCAACTCATCGGGAAGTCGAGCGTCTAGTCACAATCAGCCATCCGAACACATAACCTCGTCGCATAACTTACCCGTCTTGTCCAAAAGGATATCAATGGATCGTTGTTCCTGTTCAGCTGGTATCGCCCTATGCAGGAGGTTGAAAGCTGCGCTCTGAATATCCTGCGACTCTGACGCGACCAACTCGAAAATGTCTGCGACATCCGCAACGTGCTTGATAGGAATCTTCTCCACTTCCCGACACAGCATGGCGTCTACCATCTCTAGTGGTTGACTGCTTGCTCCTCGAGGCAACTTTAGTAATTCCACTAGCGACTTGGACTTCTTGCTTGCCGAATCCTTGAGGGCATCTTGCAGGTCGTCGTTAGGATCAGCCATGGTCTCCAACGTTTTTGTAAGCTTGAGTGATGCGTGTATGAATGGAAGTGCGTCCGGCAGGGGATACTCGGCGGCTTTCTCCCACAGGTCGATACAAAACTCAATAACCTTTTCCCAGTAGGAGCCAAAAACGTCGCCCATACATGGTAGCAGCACTGTCAAGGCGCGGCAGATTTCGGCACAAATAGGGGCGCTCAGTTCCTCCTCGGCGTCCTCAAGCCAAGACGTGATATGTCGCACTGCAAACACAATACGGTTGTTTGCAACCGGGAGCTCTCCACTGTCGTATATTTGTGCGGACAGTGTTAGCAGTACCAAAGTTATCATAGCCTTACTACTATCTGGGGAAGTTCCGACTACATCGCTAACAAGACGGTTGCAGAAGTTACTCGCCAACTTGGACGACTGAAGGGTCTCTCCAAGCCCTGAGATGAGAGCCGAAGCGAGAAGGGCTGTTTCTGGAGTAGCTTTTGTCAAGGCTGACTTGAGCAAAGTCTCCTCCAGACTGGATGGGAAGCCATGAGACTCTGCTACGGATTGCATAATCTCGCTGATAGCTCGGGAACTGTACACCCCTCTGGGTGTCAGCTCCTTTGACTCCTCTCTCATTAAATCAACCAACCCCCGCAAAACGTGGGCCTCCTCATCATCAGCAGCACTGTCCCACCACCTCGCCGCCAGTGAGATCTTGTTGATAAAATTCCTGAGACAAACAACGAGACTGTCGGCTTCAGAAATTGACTCAGAATCTTCCAAGGTAAGCCATAGTTTATTGTGATCCCTAGACGTTATTTGGTCGGTAACCAGCTGCACAGTAAGACACTGGATGTACAGCAGCTCGATCTGGAATTGTCGTGGTAATTTAGTAATGCCCATCTCCTTTTCGAGAAGCAGGCCGACATAAAGAGCCATCCTCAAGGGTATAGAGCGTCCTTTTCTGTCTCTAGGCACTCGTAGGTCAGCGGCACGTTGGTCGTTAGGATGGCTAAAGGTGACAGCGCCGCCGAGGCTATTGGTAATGGATAGCGATGGGTTGATAGGTTGCTCCAGGAACGGCACCAGTTTTTGCATCCAGACGTTAGTGCTTGGGAATATCTCGTCGAGAGGGACATTGGCGACGTGCGCTTGTTGAGCTTGCCTCACGAGGGTTCCAATCCTAAAAAATGTCAGTCAAAAAGTCAACACACGAATAGGTATTCACTCACTCTAGTGACTGAGGACCGGCGCGTTCCAGATTCGATTGAATAATTCCAATCGCTGGCAAAGTTCCGGAGTCTTGGCTATCTATTATGGAACGGAGGGCAATTGCCTTGGCAGAAACAGCCCCGTCGTTGATTTCAGACAAGCTTAGTAGCTGTGCTACCAAAGCAGTGTGAAGTCCTTCATTTTGAGCCAAGAGCTGTGGCCTGCCCTTTGCGATGATTTCTAGTGCCTTAAGGCTGGTCTCCAAGGATTTCGTCTCCTGTTCCAGAATGCCCACAAGGCTTTGGACAAGCGTTTGGCAATTCTCATCCGTCAGGCCTTGATAGGTGACGGCCGCTTCCAGTAGCTCCCAAGCCTGTGTTTCCCCTCTGAAAGGTTGTAGTACTTGATCGATGATGCTCTGCTGAATTTTGTCGTTGCTACGTGCAAGCCCTGAGCCTCGTTCTTCGGAAATGAGGAATGCGAGTGTCGAAGCACGAGTAGGCCCTGCTGGGAAGCCCAGGACTGCATCAACCCACGCTCCCCAAACCTTTGCGTAACCCTGATCTTGTGATGGTATTGTACCCAAGAGCCGAAGGCAGGACAATAGAGGGCGACATGAAGGCGATTGAGTGACCTTTTCCATCGACTCATCCGCAGCGGAAAGGAGGAATGCTGACACTCTTTGTCCAGCTCCTGCATCAAATAGATGCTGCGATGTGCTCAAACCGTATTCCAGAATGCGGGCAGCTCCAAAAGGCTTCATATTCCGACTCTCGAGAAGCGCCGTGCACTGACTGATAACCTTGTTCGAAGGGACAGTTGTATGATCAGGAGGTGATTCGCCCACCTCAGCCAACTTCTTGTGGATTTCCCCAACAAGACCGAACCACCGCCGACCTTCCTCGCCAATCTTCTCCTGTGATGATTGATACTCCTTAGATACCTCGGGGAGTGAGCCAGATATCTTGGCGCAAAATAAGCTGGCTAGGCGACTCCATTCTTCTTCTGACGCTAGAACAAGAGATGGGGGGGACTGGATGACGGCCAAATGAGCCTCGACAAATATGGTCATGGCGTTGGGCCCCAGGGGAATCGACGCTGATTTTTCGGATACTGCAAAGATGAATTGCTCAAAGAGAGGGAAGAGTTGTTCTCTAGCAAGGGCAAGTTTGTCGTCGTCGGAAAGAAGTTTAAGGAGGCGTTTGGCTGTATCTATATAACACTTCCACGCCATCGATGTGTTTGTCCGGAATTCTTCGCGATTCGTGATGCCGGATTTCACAGCAATCAGAAGGCCAGAAGCGGTATCAAGTCGCCTCATTTGATCTTCCGGGAGAATAGCAATGAGTTCATCCAAATGTTCCCAGAATTTGGGCGGGCAGCTCTGCGAGCCTTTGGTGATGAACTGTTGCAGTCTGGAGATGGAAGACTTCTTATCTTTGGGGGATGGAACCCAGAGATCTGGATTCGCTTGTGATAACCTAGTCAATGCTCGTACGTAGTCGAGCGCAGAGCCGGTCTGACTGGCCTTAAGGCCACCGGTCACGATAGCTTGTCTGGTCTGGGTGGATTCGGCGTAGGGGAGCTTCCGGTCAAGACATGTTATGAGCAGCTGACATACGCTCTTTCGCACTGAGGGGTCGTTGAATGTGATACTCTTCCATACAGCCTCCTCTGAGAAAAAGTCATCGTATCTATGGCGCAGCTTGTCGATGTCACTGTCTGCTAGTTTCTGAAGCAGGCTAAGAACCAGGGATAGGCTGGCAGCGACGACGCGAAGATACTTGGCTTCAGCATCCTCCTTGGTCGTCGAGCGTTCGTCACTAAGAGTATCCTGAGTCTCCTTGATGGCGTCAATGGCGTAGTCGAGTACTTGGGCCTGGCATTTCCTCCAGAATGCCAGGGCCTTTTCAGGGCTGGTGACAAAGGAAGACAGGCCATCGCTAGCAGGGCGTGCAGCCAAACGGTCACGGTCATAGAGGCCGGCCAGCCATGCACCGACAATCTTGGGCAGGTGTCTTTCCATGCGCTTGCGAGCCGACTTCATAAGCTCGAACTGCAGGGTATGCGCCAGCTCCCGCACGCGCCGGGCATTGTCTATCGAGGTACGCGGATATACCTGGGCCCAAACCTCGAGGATGGCCTCCTCGACGCCGCCATCCTTCTCAAACGGATGCGCCTGCGCAAACAGCACCAGGTCCTCCAACGCCTTGGTCTTGGTAGTGCTGTCCTTCTTCAGGACGTTCTTCAGAGACACAACCACGTTCGGGTCTGAGACGGCGCTAAAGGACGGGGGTTCGGCGAGGTAGGACAGGGAGCCGGTCCCCTCCGGAGCGCCGAAGCCGCCGAACTTGGACCCGGTGGTCCGGGCAGAGGCCGCGGCCGCTTTGCCCTGCTGTGCGCGCTGCTTCATGGTCGGTCTGTCTGCTGCGGAGAAGAGCAAACGTGGTTGCACAGAGTGGCAGCCCCTGTGTTGGGGGGTTGATGGTTGAGAGGACGAGGAGGGAAAAAAGTTGCAAATGGCTCGTCGCACAAGCTGTCCACTGGAAAGGCTGCCAGTGATGTCAGTGTCGCCCAGCGAGGTTGAAGGTGGGCCGCGCACAAGTACCGCCGCGGGGGTTTTTGGCACTAGGGGTACTTGATCAGTCTTGCAGGATGCTTCTGCACAAAGTAAGAGTACTCATATTCTGAGAATCCGAGTCCTAATACTACTACAACTGGAATGTGCAAAATTATGGTAATTCGGGAGGCCTAGCTGGCAGTTTGCAGAACTTATTCTATTCCTTGATACGGCCTCGCAACCAGCAAGGCCGTCGAGTCACACCGGAGAAAGGCTGTGGGCCTGCATCATGGCGTTTCATAAGTGCACAAGCACATGAAAACAACTCAATTTACAACATTTTATCGCATTTGATCACATACTACTACTTCGTACAGCGAAGATGAAGGAAATTGCTCAGGGAGAGGGAACTGAGTTCGTCCCAACGCCAAATCCACCGAGGCTAAACAGGCTATCGTCTCGGTGTCTCAAGACTAGGTACGAGTAGTCAGCTTATTGGTACGAGTAGGAGTATCATTATTAGCAGCTCTCTCTGCCTGGCATGAATAAGTGGCGTGCTGTGTTCCTCATGAGACGTCCAGACTCATTACCTTTGCGCTAGATACTTACTAGCATCCCAAAGGTTTCCTGTCTTGATATAATCTAAATCAAGAGCTGGAATGCACTGGATTCTTAACGAAAACGCTACTCGTCCGCAACAGGGAGGCTGGAAGCGCTGGGCTTGTTGGTCTTGTGCACAGCAGTACGGAGTATCTGCCTAGCAGTATGTACTTGGCTTGCTGTCTGCTTACAAACCCCTGTCCTTCACCTCCCACCGAGATTGCGATCCTCTCTGCCTCATTGGCCCAACACAGCGATTTGGTCGGCTTCTTTCGGCTAAGGCAGCCAGCGCCCCGCTTGACGTCGTCAGTGGCTGTTTCAACCGCTGAAGCCGGACGACAGGTGGACTTTCGGGGGGGTTTTAGGGCGCTTTGGGGGCCTTGGACTCCTTGCAGGCCTACAGCGTCGCAACACATCGTACAGCGTACAGCCTCAGCCCACGACCGGAATACAGTGGAGCAGGCGCTGTACGATGATCCACTTGGAGGCGCTGATGCCCTGTAAGGCCCACCACAAACAGCAGACTTGGCCAGGCTACAGCGGGCTAGCAGGTTTTACCCCGCAAGTCGATAAATCGCCGACCCATCTTGGTGCAAGCGAGGTGACGAACTGGCTCACCTCTGATAACAATCACTCCCCCGGTTCGTGTCCTTTCTTCCTCTTCCTCCTCCTCTCCCTTCCTCTTTTCCCTTGTCTTCCATCCATTTTCACCAACTTCCCTTATCAGGCGTTTCCTGCGCTCCTCTCGAAGCGACGTCATAGATCCAATCGCCGGCGACTCCCATTGCCCCAGTCAACCTCGTCTTGCAGCACATCTCTTCCCACGGTCAGCGTCATCTGCCTATCCCCTGCACGAACCGGTTCTGCCCGAGTTCCATGTCACATGCAATTGGTGTCCGGCAATTCCAGCTCGACGCTCCCCCTGTGGTGAGACCTCTCTATCTTTCTATTTGCCCGCAGCTACAATACTGATCGCCACACTGAGCAGATCCGGTAGTCTCCCCATGCCACTGGTCGCACGATTTCACCATGATTCCCACCCAACACGCGTCGCCTCGCGCAAGGCTCATAGTTGCCCGTCATGCCTTGAAGTCTAGTCAGGGCCAACAGTCGAGACAGCTGTGTCTAAATCACTGGTCATCCCATGGCTCCGGCCGCCGTCACCGCGTGTTTGCTTACCGGTACATGGAATCCCTCAATCGACGTCTGTCATGGGACAACAACCCTAGGATTGAGAACTCCAAGGCCGCAATGAGAAAGGTCGTGGCTGAGTGGCTGCAGTCGTCCAACGCCAACCACTCCAACAAGTACACCGACTTAAATGACGTCAAGTCTTGGTCCGACGATCTATCTGGCGTGCGTCCGGGGAGAAGCATTGAGGATGTCGAGCGAGATGCCATCAATCGCCTATTCCAGAAGGATGACACTGTGTGGGCGCCGCTCCAGAATATCCGCAACTATCTCCATGCCAGCCGCAGTTCCAGTCAAGTCACTCCCGAGAATGTCCTGCGCGCAACGACTTCTGCTGGGGATGGCAACTACATTGACCCCATCACCAATCGCAGAGTGTCGAGGGAAGAGCGTGGCAAATACTCGGCCACAAAATTCGACGACCCCAATGCGCCGCGAAAGTTGACGCCTGAGGAAAAGTCAAAATTCTACAACGACCTTGGCAAATACAAGCCAGCAACATGGAACGAGCCCGATGGACTGCCGGAGATGACCCCCGAAGAGCAGTCTAAGCAGTACGGAGACTTGGAGAAATACTCGAGAATGAAAATCGATAACCCAAATGCGCCACAGAAGCTCACTCCTGAGGAGGAGTCCAAGCTTTACGACGATCTAGACAAGTACAAGCCCGTGACTTGGAACGAACCGGATGGACTCCAACCGCAGACACCCGAGGAGCGGTCCAAGATTTATGAGGACCTCGATAAGTATGGTGCTGTACGATGGAACGAGCCAGACGGGCTTCAGGAGCCAACGGCTGAGGAGAAGACGAAAGATTACAAGGACTTGGAAAAATACGGCCCAGTCACCTGGGATGAGCCAAATGGTCTTCGTCGATTAACTCCGGAGGAAAAGTCCAAGAATTACGACGACCTCGAGTTATACAGCCGCCCCTTTGTCGCAAAGGACTCAGTTCTTGCGGCTCATGAAGCTCTGCAAAATGATCCCACACCAAAAGCCGAGCCCATTCCTGCCAAGGCTGAAGTACACAGCGAATCCACAACATCTCAGTATGATGACTTGGACAAGTATGGACCAGTCCGCTGGAATGAGCCTGACGGCCTTCGCCCCCTGACAGCCGAGGAGCTTTCCAAGAACTATGAGGATCTTCACCAATACGCTCAGTATGAAAATGCCGGTCCAAAAACCCCGCGTGTACATCCAGAGGATGCATCAAAGCAGTATCAAGACTTGTCTAGCTACTCAGCTTTCCCCAACACTGGGCCGGAAACAGAAAGAATCCATCCAGAAGAGGCTTCCAAGAGGTATAAGGACTTGCACAGTTACGCTGTGGATGGTTATGTCGAGCCAGAGAAGACCCGCCACATTCACCCCGAGGAACTGACAAAGAACTATACTGATCTGAACAAGTATGAGCCGCAAAGTTTTGATTCCCCACAGCGGGCATATCCTATTCACCCAGAAGAAGCATCGAAGGCTTACAAGGATCTCCGTCATTACAAGCTAGTGCCTGCAGACTCGGACGGCCCCAGAGAGGTTTCTGATGTCGTGGCTGCTGGTCTCAAGTCTTATGACTCTAGAGTCCAAGCCCAGGAGCAAATGGCAGCTTCGGCTGCCAAGCACCGAGGACATCAATCTGTTACGGGCTTCAATGAGGGCAGTGAGAGCTCGATCGAATCTATAACTGCAGATGAGATTCGCAGTCAAGTCATGCGTAGGGCCAGTATGGACAGGATGGAGTCTGACAAAGACCTTGAGAATGGCGAGGTGGAAATGAGCTCAATGGACGAAAGCTTCCCTGTCGAGGACTCCAAGTCCGCATCTGAGTTGATGGAGAACATATCCAGCAAGCTAGCTAATATTCGAGCGGAGAGGGACCCGTACTTGAGCGACCCGAAGGGCCTGGAGACGAGCTATTCGGAGGAATGCGGCAGCGAAACAGAACCAACCTTGGTGAAGCACTATGAGGCTAAGACATCAAGCGGATTGGGGTCTGCGAAGTCGACTTCAGAGGCAGTAGAAGAGCCGGCAACGTACAAAATTCTCGCTTACGACCCTGCAACACAGTCCATCAGCATCGCAGAGACCACTTCGAGCGATCATGACACCTCCTCTCCGCTGAAAGTGACGGATGTTTTGCTCCGGCTCTCCCATGCGTCCAGATTCCTCCCTTATTTCCAGACCCTGCAGGCGCAGGGCTATGACATTGTGTCCGGCGGCGGTGATGTCCTCATCTTCCGCAAGAACCGCCTAGCCGCTGCCGACGCGGGCGAATTGCCTATTGGGTCAATCAAGACGCCGCGCGTCAACCCAGTCGACATGATGGGACGGTCTGTCACGGGTAATTTTGCGAGCCCAACAGGATTTGTCAACTACTACGATACTACAGAAGAAGCCCAGGATAAACCGGCGCCTCCATACCGCTCATATGCATACGCAGAGAGTCGGTCCTCGCAACCTGGGCCAGCTACCCCAGAGAAGAAGAAGAGGAGTCTCGGAAGGAAACTGGTGATGGGCACAGTCTGGGTGGGTGGAGTAGCCTACGCAGTCGGTGCTCTCGGTGAACACATGTCCACTAGTGGGAAGTGATGAGCCAAGCTGTCTACTAGTCACTGGTGGGCAAGGTCATAGATGACGAAGTGTAAGAATCGGAGACTAGAAGTCTCCCCATCATGATGCATTGATTAGGGATCAGGAGTTTGCATGTTTTCTTCCCCGGTTTTTTTTCTCTTCAGTTTGGAATACCCATCGATCGCGCAAAGGAACGCTGTCTGGGAACGAGTGTCGTTGTTCTTCTGAACCGGCATTTTCTTTGAGAAACTCGATTCCGAGTCGAGTCTTCAATATCATTCTCATGTCTCATGTATATTAGCGGTATCTGTTTTCAGCTATAGTTTTTGGATTAACTAAATACGTCCTCACAGGCGCTACTGAAACCATCTTGCCCTCTGGTACGGAGTATGTGAAGACTGATTCTGGTAGTCAAACTCAACTTCGTCATTGAACTATCTATCTTGGTGTCTTCCAAACCCAAACCAACTACAGGAAAGTATGCCCAAGTAAACGATAATGCCAGCAGATACACAAGACACGACGATCGGAGGAACCTCCTACAATGGGTGATGAGAATGCAATTGAAGGAACTAAAACCTAAGCTAAAGTAAAGGGGGTCTCCGTCCCTAGATTCTCTTCATGGACTGCTCATATGGCGGATATTCCACTTTCCTGTATGAATTGACGGCATTTCTTCTTCAGCACTACTTTTCATATCCGAGCCAAGGAAACTATGCCAAATCAGCAGGACCTCATCATTCCGGGGCAGGCATTTGCCCTCCAAACCCTCCATGTTGAGATGCAGCCTCAGAAGCTTACATCCCCCCACAATACTCCGGAATCCTTCCCAGGAGTTTGGGGACCCTTCCCGCGAAGACAACGACTCGCAAGGAATTATGAGGTTCAAGCACCTCCAAGATGAGTCTGTTCCAAACATTCTTCAATCTCTTGATTCCCATATAGTTTCCCCATCGGTTCCCTTCAAGTCCTCTCCGTAAACCCGTGGTATCCCGGCTGCACGCCCTCCACTGCACTCATCTGCATGGCGTGTTTATGGTCTTGATTGTTCCAGCTCTGACGGCGGTTCATGTTAGGCATCCACCTAGTGGTGCGCTCGATAGCGGAGCGGGCCGCGGGGGTGATGTCATTGCTTGTGGAGCTGGCTTGGTCTGTTTCGGTTAGTACATCCGAACGAGTTTGTGGAGATGTAAAGAAAAGGATTGGAAAGGGGAGGGAAATAATATATTAGGAAAGTAGAGAGACTGGCCTTGTTTGCAAGTGTTTGTTGAGTCGTCGGTGTTGGAAGCCATGTCGATGGTGAATATATATCTACCCTACTAGGTATCCAGTAATGGAGGAGGTCGATTTATTCGTGGGACCAAAATAAATTGGCTTTGAAGTTGTTTAATTTAGCAATGTTCGATACTTTGTGGGAAACAGTTATATGGATAGCTTTTGCCTGAGGTAGTGGTGATTATATATCCCGGATCTGCAACAACACCTGCAAGGTGATTGATGATGACGAGATCAAGTCATTGCCACTCGAGGGGAATTATAGGGAGATGGCGGGGTCGAATCGCCACAATCGTTCAACTTGAACTTCACCTGACGAGGTAAGGTAACGAGAAGTATTGGATAGTACTACTCGTATGTATCGCGACGCCACTCCGTGTAAGTTTTGTTGGTGATGGCCTGATCTGATTTTTCTACACCTATGTACATAGAGCCAAGCAGTATCTCAAATCAAGTTTATGCACAAACCAAAACCTCAAGGTTTGTGTCTGCTGTATGTAAGGCTTTGACATATACAACCAACAGCTCCTCCGCATGGATGCAGATTCGGGGGTAACAAATAAAAACTCCTCCTGATGGGGAATCCGCCGCAAACACCGAAAACCGCCTTGCCGTATTTTTCCTCCCAGGCTTCCATTATCATCAGATTCCTGAGGCGACACAACCTTGACATAAATATTTCCCCTCCGCGACTTTTGCCAGGAGAAAATGGTATAGACACCAGATATGACCGGAGTCAAGTGGCGGCACAACTTATAAGAAAAAGGGGGGTGTTGGTACTCCATATGCTGATGCGTACAAAACAAATTGTTTCAACAATCCTGTCATCGTTGTTGCGATATCGGTTACTAGAGGGTCGATTGTAGAGTAACTCAAGGTGTCTTGGGACGCTTCCAATAATATTGCTAAAGTGACATCTGTTAGCATGCCTGCAGTATAAGTATATAAAGTTTCAGTGAAAGTGCTAACCTTGTGCTGCTTTCTGCAGTTCCTCAAGCTCGGCTTCCGCAGTCCAACCACCACAGCCGCCCGTCTTTGCTCGTCATTGTCATGCTCCGGGACGTAGTAGTATTCGCTCTCGAGAGGTTTGCCCGCAGCATCCTTGCCCTGGCGCTCGATAATGCCGATGCACAAAGTGGATTCGATGATTGTTCGCAGAGCATCCCGTGTGAGATCCTTGGCGGAATCTGAGGGGAGGTTGTGCATGATGGTTGAAAGGGGGGTGGAGGACAGCCGAGAGAAAGCAAGCTGGTTAACGACATGGTTGGAGATGGCTGCATCAGTCTCTTTTGAACCGGTTGCATGCTCCTCTCTGGGAGCTATCTCCTGGACTGGCTTTTGTTCTTGGAGTGGCTCCTTCTTCACCTTGGGCTTGGGGCTCACATCAGGCCCCTCCTTCAGTGCTTCCTGGAGAGCAGAAAACTTCTTCTGGGTGAGGGTCTCGGTGGAAGATGTCTTGAACAGACGTTTTGAAGGGACCCCCCGAGGAGATTTCGTCGTTATAGAGGCAAGTCGAGATGAAATATTGGCTCCAAACGGTCCAAAAGAGTGCACGATAGGATCATTCTCCTCGTCTGGATCACTCTCCTCTGCTGGGTCAATGTCGCTGGAGAAGCTCGCCGTCACGTCTGTCCTCATACTAATAGTGACATCCGCATCATCCTCCCTCTTCGGCTCGGGCAGCTCAGGCTCCTCATCTTCATAGATCTGAATGCCCCGATCGTCATCATCAGGCAAAAGAGCCCGCAAACGCTGGTGTGCAGCGGCTCCGGGAGTCGGACTCACAGGAGACTCGATGCGCGTCGACCTCCGCAGCGGGGACGACTGCAACATCGCGTTGTTCCTCATCTGGGACCTTGGTGGTGAGTCCTCCCAGCTCGAATCAGACAGGTGTGCACCGCCGTCGGCACCCGAAGCACCCCGCTTAGGCCACTGGATCATGACACGCGCATCGTGCACGTCAACCATGATTTCGGTTCCCTCGGTCTCGCTGGTGAAGCTGTCGCCCTTGAGAAGTTCCCAGGTGCGGCCCTGGCAGTGCAGCTTCAGACCGTTCCACCCATTGCAAGTAATCTCGATCTTGTTGGTCTCGAGAGGACTGGGGGCGGGGATGAACCGTGCCTTGACGTGTACACGTGACACAAGACGGTTGGCAGAGAGCTGAAAATGCGACGAGTTGGAAGATCGGCCCATGAGCAGCATCTCGCCATTCTCGTTAAGCTCGACATTGGGCAGGGCGGACAGAGGGGCGCGTTCGGAAGAGCCACGCATCAGCACTGGCCGCCGCACTGGGGAGCTGGACAGTATGCCCGTGCTGGAGGTTGGTATGGGAGTCGGATATCTGAGGTGCGCATTTCCGGTATTCTGGCGTTTCAGTGGTCGAGGGAGGCCTGGAGATGACGATAGAGGCTCGAAAGGCGGCAGCAATGAGGGAGCAGGGCGTTTGATTCCGGAGATCGAGGTCGAGATGGACGGAGCGGGGAGCGAAGGCTCTTGGGAGACCCTCTTAGGTGTGGGTATGGAGTCCATGGCGAACAGTAGGTTTTCCTCTGATTTTCGTTTCAGCTGATGGATGACCCCCCAAGTGTTCCCTTTCCACCACTTCGTAGGCTAAGTGTCGGTTTCGTATCGCGTCGAATGGTAGTGGTTGGTGCCAAAACCTCGCGGCCACCCACGTTCCCGTTCTCTCCCCCACTTACACACCGCAACCTGATATAGAGGGCTTCTCGGTGAGGGCAGTGCTGGAAGCCTGTGCAGACAGTCGCCCACACACAAAAGGCAGCTTTTGCAAAAAGAAGATGGTGGTGCAAAAAACCAGCAGGTCGGCAAAGCAGGTCGTGTGTGGGAAGGGGTGGAAGCTGCAAGGGCTGGCAAGGCGGTATTTAAAACAGGGCCCCATATGAGGAGAAACGACACGAACGCGGTAAACGCATCGCGTTGGCGTTGGCGTTGTGCAGCGTCTACGAATAGTGCAGCGCTGCTGTTCAGTGCACTTCAGCAGCGCGTAAAGTGCCAATTTAGTGCTGGGCGGAGAGGCGCTGTAGGGACAAGGTTCAGTGGGTGAGGGCGCTGAAATCCAGGGCAGTTACAGGGCGATTTGGTGGACAGCGCTGCTCGGAGGTTGAACCCGGATCCCGGAAATGGCTCCCGTTTGGTTCGTTGCAGAATGCACGCAGCCACATGGATTGACATTTGACCGTTTTGACGTTTGGCACACTGTCAAGCGGGCTTTTGTTTGTTTGCGATAAATGATTTTATATGGATTGCAATATATTACACTTTCGTTTCTTTCTCGCGGTATCCCCGTCCACTGAATTCTGCAGAATTGCACATCTCTGGTGCACTGGGTAAGACTACTAGTACGAAGTGCATAAACCGAATCCTCCATGTTCTCGGCTGCATCAGATCTTTGTGCTGCAGAGTCCAGCCTCCTCCTTCGAGTCACGTCTCCACACTCTGGCCCAGCCAGCACCGCGTTTTTTCGCCTGCAAACAGCCAAATTTTTTAGCCGCTTAAAGTCAATCTTGGACAGAAATGGCAGCTCAAAGGGAGCTAGGTTCTGGTGGCTTATACGAAGTACTACCACAGCCTTCAGGTCCCTTGCCCGTGGATTTGAGCCTCTGGCAGTATATCGGCTAGTTTCAACCTGGGCTTTTGCCATGGCGACGAGTTATGTGCATACAGCACATGATGCTTGACCGGGCAACGGCAATATCTTCTCGCTTGCACATCCAACCGTGACGCCTCTGCCCCGCCATCTGCCATGCTGGCAATGGAGTCGCTCCTCTTCAATGGCGTGGCAAACACGCTGTGCTTCTGGACCCAATTCTGCCAACATCAGGCAGAAATGCATCACAATAGCTGCGCTTGCACCACGCAAGAAGCATAGACACCGATTGCGATCCCCCAAACAGAATCAATCATTTGCCGCTGTCCTCCACTCCGCATCACGAATCATGATTGATATCGTAGCGGTTCGGCGTTGAGACAGCTTCAACCAACAGCTCTTCATCCGTTCTCGCAAAAATAAATGTGGAGCTCCCGCTCCGGACCGTCCGTGTCCGCGCCAAGACCGGCGACCGGGACTTGCATATTCCGAACGCCGACGCCACGGAAAAATTTGGTGATTTTTTTCTTTGAAGCTTGACCGCGGTGAAAGTTGTTGCACACCCCACCGTCAAACAGAACATCTACAAATCATCACAATCAAAGATGGCGCCCTCAAAAGAAGTTGCCGCCGCTGGGTCCAATGCCCAGGCCTCAATTGACCCCGACCAGGTTTGTCTTACCAGCATTTGCAAAGCCTTTCTGCGCCAATCTAACCATTTGCCTCGCCGTGCCCATCTAGACCCTCAAAGCCTCCAAAGCTCTCCTCGCGCACATCAAAAAGGCATCCAAGCAAAAGGCCGAAGAATCCGACAAGCGCAATCTCCTCGAGGAGTCTGACGGCGACACCGAAACCACCATCTGGCTCACCCTCACCACCAAGCGACACATCGCCGACAAGGCCCGTCTGCAGCCTGGCAAGGTCGCTCTCCCCCACAGCCTTAACACCTCCGAAGAGACGACCATCTGCCTCATCACCGCAGACCCACAGCGCGCGTATAAGAACATTGTCGCCTCGGACGAGTTCCCCGCTGAGCTGCGCAAGAAGGTTACCCGTGTTATCGACTTCACCAAGCTCAAGGCCAAGTACAGCCAGTACGAGGCCCAGCGCAAACTTTTCTCTGAGCACGATGTCTTCCTTGGCGATGACCGCATAATCAGCCGTCTGCCCAAGGTCCTGGGCAAGACTTTTTTCAAGACGACGCAGAAGCGCCCCATCCCCGTCGTGCTGACGCCCAAGGCGCACAAGGTCGACGGAAAGAGGACCAAGCCTCAGAAGAAGGAGGGCGAGGTCAACGCCGGCAAGCCCGCTGATATCGCCAAGGAGATTGAGAGGGCCCTAAGCTCCGCTCTCGTCAGCCTGGCGCCTACGACCAACACCGCTGTCAAGATTGGCTACTCGGACTGGACAGCCGAACAACTCGCTGCCAACGCCAGCGCCGTCGGTACCGCCCTGGTTGAGAAATGGGTTCCCCAGAAGTGGCGCAACGTCAAGAGCATATACATCAAGGGCCAGGAGACCGCCGCACTGCCCATCTGGCTGACCGACGAGCTGTGGCTTGACGAGAAGGACGTCATCGCTAACGAGGAGGGCGACCCCAAGGCCATCAAGGGAGCTGAGAGGCCCAACATCGGCAAGAAGCGCAAGTCTCTGGACGGCACTGAGCAGGTTGAATCCCCCGCGCCGAAGAAGAAGGCCAAGAAGCAGGAGCCTAAACCCGAGAGCAACGACGATAAGCTGGATAAGCAGATTGCAGACCGCAAGGCTAGGCTGAGGAAGCAAAAAGCCGGAGCGAAGAAGGCAATGGACGAGTGATGGGATGGTTATTTGTAATCTTGTGTGGCATATTATGATTCATCATATACACCTGGCATCGGCGTTACGGCGTGGAAGTCTGAAAGAGTAGGTAAAAATATTAAAATAGAAATGACAATGTTCGTATCGACCATTACGTCGTTGTATTGTGAATTGAACGTCCTACATAAAATACCTAGACCCATTGCGCATCAATTTCCCAAGCAAGCATATTCCCAGTGCTCCAATCTCCAGACCCATAACTATAAAATAAAAAAAGGGAATCCCATCTTGGTCAAACCAGATTACAACTCCTCCGAGAAGAATTCCTCTTCCTTCTCGGGTGTAAATGTGCGTTTATATGGCCCGAAAAAGCTTTCGATGGCCTCTGTCAGCACCTGCTCGGGAATCTGCATGTGTTCCCCGGTAATAGATCTAAATCTAAGAGCACCCTTCTTATCTAGCTCCTTCAAACCGAGCCAGTCCTCCTTGTAGATTGTCTGCTCCCGCAGGGGCGTAACGTCCGTACCGTTGACCTCGGAGAACCATGCCGATTGCTTTGGGATCACCATGGTGTCGTCCTCAAACAGGTACATGACAAAGTTTGACAACTTTACAATATTATCTTTATAAGTTTGATTCTTGTGCGGCCGCTCGTTGTTAATGTCCGCTAGGAAGTTCGACTTGTCAAGATAGGATTGGTAATCGCCCAAGTCACGGAAGTACTGGGCAGGCACAAGTCTACTCTGGACGAACTGACTCCATGTGTTGAACCGCAGCAAGGCCATGGCGCCCTTGCATAGCAGATCTGCGGTGCCGCATGCCTTGAATTGGACGATACCGTTGTGTTGGCTGCCGAAGGTGACGAGGCTGCGGATGGGCGGCGCGTTGCATCGCTCGGCATAGCCGCGGAGGAACTGCCCGCCCTGGGAGAAGCCGATGGCGTCAATGGCTGGGGCTGTGGACAGGATCGGGTGCTTGGCTAGAGCAGCGCAGACGGCGTCGAGCTGCTCGGTGACGTTGCCAAAGAAGGTGGCAGAGCGGTCCGAGTTAGAATCCGCAGCGAGCGAGATGGGGTAGACGAATGTGCCCGGATGGATGGCTTCGGCAAGTTTGCCAACCTGTTGAATGCCTTCCCCGTTGAAGGCGTCACCTAGGCCGTGCCAGATGACTAGGGGGAGAGGCGTATCGTCGTCGTCGTCGTTATCGGCGGTATGATGACGGAGATCGCTCCATCGATGAGGAGCGAGTCGGGAGGCGATGGTGTGGCTGGCCAGAAACGCCGTTGCGAGGAGCGGGATGGAACGCATGATGGCCGAGACGCGCCGTGGTTCAGGACCAGCTTTTTGGCGAAACTTGAATGAAGGGCGTTTCAATGAAGATGGTGATGGAGATGGAGTTGAGTGTTTGAGGGCGGATATAATACAGAAGGACAAATGCGAAGGCACAAGCTGAACAGAGCTGGCTAGGGCAACGTCATCGCGCGGCTTTAGTTCGGCGGAGAGATGTTCCGGACTCGCACCAAAATCGAGGGCCCAGGATCCATTCCACATGAACGCCTCAACCCATAAAGTCGGCAACTTATTGCCGGTTAAGGACTGCCCTCAGTTTCATTTCGGTTTGCTCGCTAACTGCTCTTGTTTTCTTGTTTCTAGGCTGGTAGAGGCAATTGGACAATATGGCTTATCAGAGCTCTTAAACCGCTAGCGGTGAAACTCGGAGCGTCGCATCTCTGTACTGCTCTGGTCTCACGCCGACCCCTTCAGGCTCAACTCGGGAGTCAGTGAATGAAGAATGCAATTAGTTTCGTTCCTCAACTCGTCTTCACTGGCCGAGGCATTGTGGATCGACCTCCCGAATGCCCGAGCTTAAATGATGCGCATTGCCCACCCGTCTTGGCAGCAATGCATTTGTTCCACTTCCCCAGAATCCTTCTTTACTGCGTCGTACATGTGTACCGTCTCGTTTTCTTGATCCGAGTGAGATATCTTTTCCCTACCTTGTCCTTCTGGTTCTCGCTTTGCCAAGCCAACTTCTTCTATTTCGACATGAAGTCCTCGACGCTTCTCGTTGCTGTTTTTGCCTCCCTGGCTCTCGCCGTTCCCTTTAAGCCATTCAAAATGCCAAACATCGAATCTGTCTCACTGCCAGATGCGCCGTTGGATCCGCACATCACCGCCATTGACAAGCCCAGCAATGCTTAACGGACTTGAGGGAGGAAGTGTTGTGCGTGATCTTACGGCGATGTGACATCTCATCGCTCATTGAATGATGTCTCATCACACCGTTCATTACCTATATGTGGGATATCAAGTCAAAATAGAGGCATCGAATCTTCCGATGTCTTCATGATTCAGGTACTTCTTGTCCCCTCTCGCACTCTGATGACAATGGCTAATAAGAGCAAATAGCAAGAAAAATGTTTGATGTCATGTCATGTTGCATCTAACCATGAGGCGGACTCCAGGGCATCGACGAAAGCATTTGGACAAGTCTCCACGTCCATCCTTAACTATCACAACATACGTACCAAAAGGGCGCAACACATTTCTATGTACTATGCAAGCAAGATAGTAAATATACAATAATGAAACAAAAACGAATTTATGGGCATTTCTGTCTGTCGGGTTAACTCCTCCTTTGTGACTTGGGCATTAGAATAAGTCCCAAATAGTTGGTAGAAGCTTGTGGTCACTCGCAAGTTGGACTGTCACGCGTATGTTTGAATTATTATTTCTAGAGAATTCATGATATAAAAAACCTAAATCTAAAACATATTATATGCTATAGAAATAATTTGACCATCTACGGAGTACATACACAAGTATATCAATTTTGATGAATCCATTTCCATTGTCCCGGGTAGGTAAATCTGAGGCGGTGTGCGGAACAAAGCCGCCCGATCCTCCGTAGAGCGGGATTCCTGCGCGAACGATTGTTGAATCTATTATTCGTAGAGCTGCTTCAACTCTGACTTCCAAATTCATTGCTCAAACCTCGGCTGCGCAACACGAAATCCGCCAACGACAAATAGCGATGGTGTCAGAGAACCCAATGGCCTTTTAGTAATTAATTATCGATCACAGCGGATTGGATATCGCAGGAATAAGGCTTGAACAACTGCTTCGGAAGCTGTCTGTCGACTAGCCGGCCATCTCCAGCAGTTCGTCTTGCGCTTCACGATCATTCCCACCGAACCCTTCTTCGCCACCCTCCGGAGATCTGGGCCAGAAGAGCTCCCTCGCCACGCAGCTTTTCGCTATGGCGCTTCCAAACCCCGAAGGGCCACTCGCGGCCCAAAACGGCGACACGGTCATCAAAGTCGGGCCTCATCCAGGCTACATCTCCAGCTCGAACCAATACACCTCCGAGATCAGAATACGGCGCATGCTCAGGGACAATGGTTGCGACCCCGCACGAGAGGATAACTACCGTCTGCAGGGAGTCCAGCTCATTGATTCTGTGAGGCAGCACCTCAACTTGTACGGAACCCAGGCCATCATTCCCTGCATGTGTTGAACAGGGACTGACTGTCACAAGACCGGTGCGAACTTTTGACACGGCTTGCACGTACTTTCACAAGTTTCGACTCAACTTTCGCGATGCCGAATATAATTACCAGGATGCGGCCCTGGCGTCACTGTTCGTGGCATGCAAGGTGGAGGATACGATTAAGAAGTCGAGAGACATCCTTGCGGCAGCATATAATGTCAAGAACCCTGAAAAGCCTGCGGCTTCAGACGACAAGGTGGGTGTTGCTGCTGGCCGTTTTACATCAGACCAATGAACAAGTCATGAGTTGCCGAATTATTGAACTAATGCTTGGGCTTCCAGATTTTCGAATCACCCGGCAAGATCATCATCGGCCTTGAGCGACTCATTCTTGAAACCATTGGATTTGACTTCCGTACTCGATACCCCCAGAAACTCCTAGTAAAGGTCATCCGCAATATCCTCGGCCAGGAAGATGGCAAGGCCTTCTTCACAACCGCATATGCCATGGGCATCGACATGTACAAGACATTTGTGCCTATTAAGAGAAACACATTCTCCATGGTCATGGCCGTGGTAGAACTCACCGCTCGCATGACGGGTCAATACGTTGATAAAGTCAAAGAATTTGTGGCTCAGAGGCGGCAGTACAACAGACCGGCTGTCCTGGAGACCATGCTGGATATGTTGGACCTGTATGTCCAGCATCACAAGTCCACCAAGGTTGGGGCGCAATTCGACTTGAATAGGTTTATGGACATCAAGATTGCGCTCAACTCGGACCTTGAAAAGGAATTCATTCCTCGGTACATGGACTATTGTCCGCGCTGCGAGCACGAAGATATTATCCCCCCAACTCCCAGTTCGGTTATATCGCCGGTGACGGCCATGTCCTGGCCGGCAGATGCGTCGATACGACGAACGGCGCGCGGCCAAGATGGGACCATGCGATTTGTATTCGACCCGGAGAGTGCGCGACAGGAACAGGAAACTGTTGCGCGGTACTTCAACGAGGAGTTTGAAGAGTACGAGATTGAGACCGAAGAGCCTGTGCCGCCGCCTAAGCATGAGGGTATGGGTATGGATGGCAGTGGAGGCGGTGGCGGTGGAAGAGGTGGTTATCGCGGTGGCCATGGCCATGGCCATGGTCATAGGGATAGGGGGGATCATCGACGAGGCGGCCCGTATGGAGGCTACAGAGGGGACAGGCATTATAGAGGAAGAGGAAGATACCATTGACAAGGCATGCCATGGTTGCTGTCATAATACAGGAGTTAGTGTTGGGATATGGGTAAAGAAGAAAGAAAGAAATCCATCTATATCGGAGCTTTCCTACAAACAAACGCATGACAGTCAACAAGAATTATGTATGATTGATTGATTGAGCGAGTAAAAAAACTAGGGCATATCAAAAAATGGCAAATTAATGCAAAAAAAGAACCACCTTGATATCTCAATCTTGGTGTTATAGGAAAAGCCCAATGCGGGGGTCGAACCCGCAACCTTGAGATATCGCCACATTTCAGAACGGGTGACTTAAGAGTCTCACGCTCTACCGATTGAGCGAGCTAACCGGGCGATGCACCGATTGAGCTCGAAGGCGGATGCTCCTTGGGAGCTGGTGACTGAAGCTGCGATATTTTGTATTATAGAGTCTTGCGTAAAAGGCAATGATCTCTTCGTTCAACAGAAGCATGCATTTGCCCTTCAACAAGTTGACTACATATGCAGTTGGGCTTTGTCCCTCCTTATCCACGACCACTCAACGTTTGATCCAATACGCACGGTTAGGACGCTGCAAGCAGGATCAGAGAAATTGCCATCCGGGAGACCTCTATAAGTTGATTCGACAGTTTCGATACGGCTTTCGAGCAACTACCGATCGAACAGAGCCCCACAACATATGCCGGCGTGGGGCCGATGATTGACGGATATGGAAGCCTTGCTGAAAGGTGTGCACGAGTAATTGCTTACTCTTGCTTACTCTTGCTTTCTCTACTATCTTTCTGCCTAGAATAGGCCCAGGTACATGTTGCCAATAGCATGTGCTTAACACCATACAGGCACTCTATGAAAGGTATTTATGCTTATAAATCCACATGATTGAATCGGAGTATACCGAGCACAGAATGTAACCACAAACTCACGGTGCTGAGCCTATTGCTGATAGTGGATACGCAATTCTACAGAAACCATGGATTATGCTCTATTTAGTAAGCATCATTGAGTCAGGATCATCAGAAATGGCGTGCTTGTTGGAAAGATCAAGGCAGCAATACCGATTGCCGACTCATTTCCTCGAGCCAAATGGTGGTATTTGGGAATAGCAGTAAATACCAACATTGAGGTTTGCTGAGGCATATAAGGGTTATCATCATATAGTAAGTAGTGTTTTAGTACGGAGTAATATATATAGAATAATATTCCCATGATATGTTATAATATTTGGATGTTATATAGGCCTTCAGAAATTCTCCCAAGTATTGTGGTACTACAAACAGCGATCGGACATCGGGTGGGTGGTCGGAGTAGGCATCGGAAATAGAGGTGTTCCGATACAGTGGGGAGAAAATCGAATCGGGAATTGAATGCGGGGGTTTCGGATAGTGAGAATCGTCTGTATTATTAAGCAGACCGATATGGCCATGATACTTAAGGGTCCTTATTCTCTGGACTCCCGTTCTCAAGTATTGAATGAGATACGCAACGTTTTTGTTATAATTTGGTCATATTCTAGTCCAATCCAGCCCAGCTCAGCCCAGCATGGCAGTACACGAAGGTCCTAATGACTCGTGGCACGGAGTCATCAAGTCTGGCAGCCAATTCCCACCCGAGGCTGGCCGATACCACTTATACATCGGATTGTTCTGCCCATTTGCACATCGAGTATTCCTGGTGCGCTACCTCAAGGGTCTGGAGTCTCTCATCGATGTCTCAGTTGTGATGCCGTACCCGAAAGGCGATGAACACGGTTATCCTGGCTGGCGTTTCCCCAGTTCAGACAATGACTACTCCGGAGCAACGGTGGACAAATTGTTTGGGTCGAAGTTTCTACACGAAGTATACTTCAAGACTGACCCCGAATATAAGGGACGATACAGCGTTCCTTTGCTCTGGGACACTAAGCAAGGAACCATTGTGAACAACGAAAGTGCCGAGATGCTGCGTTGGCTGCCGACAGCTTTCGACGATATTTTGCCCAAGGAGCACCCCCAGCGCCAATTGGACCTTTATCCAGAGCATCTTAGGACGCAAATCGATGAGATAAGCGTGTGGATGCAACGGGATCTTAATTCGGGCGTGTACAAAGTTGGTTGGTCACAGACCCAAGAAGCATATAACGAAACCGTGCCCACGGTGTTTGCGGTTCTGAATCACCTTGAGAACCTTATCCATAAGAACGGCGGCCCGTATATCCTGGGCAAGGACCTCACGGAGCTTGACATCAGGGCGTACCCGACCCTTATCAGGTTCGACGCCGTCTACGTGCAGCACTTCAAGTGCAATCTGGGAACTATCAGAGGAAGCTACCCTGTGATTCACGAGTGGCTGAAGAACCTCTACTGGAATGTGAAAGGCTTCCGGGAGACGACTGACTTTAAGCATATCAAGGAGAATGTGAGTTCTGGGACTGTGCGTAGCCGCAAAGTGCTTTTTATCGCTAACAACGAGCCAGTACACCAAGAGTCACTACCAAATCAATCCATTTGGTATCACCCCTCTGGGGCCATACCCAGATATTGTCGAAGAAGTCGATTTGGACTTTGGCAAGCTCAAGCCCGGCTCTATACAACATCCTGCTGTGCTTGAGCGCCAGAAAGAATTGTATGCATAGCTTTGTGTAATTTAGTCGAGGCTCTAATAAATTATGGGAATATGTAAATACTAAGAAGGCAGTTGGAACAGATGCATGTGATTTCTGGCCTTCACTGTTGCGTAAGGAAGGGTGTTACGTGGTATGCACTGTCAGCAGTTGAGTGGGAAACTGTATCATGACCCCAGACGGCATAAAGCGTTGTTTTGGTGGTAAGTCGACCGCAATTACTTATTTCACAAAAGCTATACTGTTTTAGTTGTATTACCGTTTCTTGCCAGGACTCGACAAACTACTTGATATCGACCGGGTATCATGGAAGACATTGAATGGAAGCAATGGTGGCAGCCCTTGATGTGACACTGGTGCACTAAGGAGCTGAGCAAGGTGAAATCTGGCCAAGAGGTAAAGTTTTAGGTGTGACACGGCAATTTTAGGATTGTCTACCTATGCTATCTGTGTGAAAACATCCATACAGGCAACCCATGAAATGGCGATTGCGCCTATAGCTATTCCATCATCCCCGCAACGGTTACGGATGAGTGCTATAGGGGTAGGCGACAATATCCAATCCGAGTCTACAGCTCTCGCTCAGGAAGCCCCGAAGTCGTTCTGTCAACAATCTCCTTCCCAAGCTTTGTCCAAAACTGGCAACCGCTCTTCGTATTCTGATCATCCGAGGACATGAAAAACGAGCTAATGGGCAATATTTTATAAACCACTCGCAAGACCTTGGAGAGCTTATCCTTGCTTCCATCAGCAAGTGGCCATTGTACAATGGGGCTGAGCTTGTTGGGATCTTCCTCGACAGCAAACGACGCAAAGTAATTCTGATAGTACGGCGTGACTGTTAGCTGGAGGAAACCGGCATAAAGCTCAGCTAATTGCTTCGGGATGTTGAGAAGCTCTAGCATAGTCTGTGCTTCTTGTTTGCTGTTCGTGTACAATGGAGCGAGATCCGATCCGTGGAAGGCTAGGAGGTCGAACGGGAATGCGTATTCCATCATGTGCGTCTTTTTCGGGTATGCCTCGAACATATCTCTGGTATTGCAAGTGAATGACGCATCGCGAATGGCGGTGTTGATGCACGCTTGGAAATTGCCAGCAAAATTCTTCGGGCAGTCGTACTGGTTGTTGACTTTTTCTCTGGCGAACTTCAGGTCGTCACCAGGGAGGAAGACTTCTAAAAATGCATCAAACTTCTCTTGGGTGTCGATGTCCTGAGGAGTAAAAGCGGTAGCCTCATCTGCAACGTGAGAGACAATGGCCTTTCTGGCATTCTTCCAATATTTTCCTATTTATCATTGAGGTCAGACTGACGGATTCGACAGAACGCTCTCCAATGTCCAAGTGACAAAAGGGGTAATGGACTTACCTTGCTCAAAGGAGAGGGTGGGAAGCCTCTTAACCCAAGTCCCATCCACTGCTGGACCAACAGGGAAAAGTCCCGTTTGTCTGACGGCGTTGAAGAGGTCCGTATTAGCCTTGGTCAGAGTCTCGATTTTGGCGGATCGCAGACAATCGATGTTGTACTCAAATTCGCAGCCCGAAAGTCGGGAGAAGTTCTTGTACATAGTGTCCAGTCTGCCATTGGCGGTGTTGTCCCAAGCCCACTCAAATGCTGGGCTGAGTGCTGCGTACGAGTGGAAAAGAGGGTCTCTGTTACCATCGTCTCGAATGAGATGATGGAGGATGGAGCCTGCGCCGGCGGACTCGCCCCAAGCAGTCACTTTGTTCTTGTTCCCTCCCACTAGATGTGCGTAGTCCTGCACCCATTTGAACAGCAAAGCCTGGTCGTGCAAACCAGCATTGGGCAAGCCAGCCTTTTGCATGTAGTCTCCCGCAAGGAATCCAAAGGCACCGGTGCGATAGTTACCCGAGATGTGGATGGCTTTGTAGTCGGTGGCTTTGATAATCGAGCGTCCGGTGTAAAAGGGACCACCCGGGTTCTTGTTGCCAAAAGCGTATGCTCCTCCAAAGATCCAAACAATAATTGGCAATGGCTTTGCACTAGCATGGAACGCGGAGACTGGGGCGTGGATGTCGAGGAACAGACAATCTTCTTGCTCCTTCACGCCCTCTTGGGGAGCCTTGATCTGACGGCGTCGACCACCTGGAGGGTGTGCTAGCTTTCCCAGTTTGATTTGGATGCAGCTGATATCTTCGGTTTCGGGCTGCAATTTGTCATCCTTCCAGTCAGGGAAGGCGGGAGCGCCGAAGCGTTGAGGCTCCGCACCGAAGCGGACATTCTTGAAGCGATAGATCTAGAGTCTTGTTAATAGAGAGTCCACTGTGTTATTGAAACGACAATGCCACTTTACCTTATCATCGTTTGGGTCGAGCTCTGCCTGATAAGTGCCCCATGGCAACTTCAATTTTGGCGGTTCGACTGCAGCGACCTGAAGGGCTAATGAGCCCAACAACAAGAGTTTGGAGAGCATTGCAACGCTATGGACAATCGATCAAGAGTGGTGTTGCTCCAATGCTGGTGTGTTGAGTGAAGTTGTGAGGAAAACGAGAGGATTGCCTACGTTGGAAATCATTCCTTTTATCTTTCTTCCTCGGCTTGCATATTACTCATATGTACTTCATATTTCGTAGTAATATTGAGTTACAATGTATCTCGTTTCCCTCAACTTCAAAGTCTCACCGGCTGCACGACGACATCTTGTGGATGGCTGAAAAGCAAGACCTGCAGGTGGAGATGCGTAGCAAAGAAGCGAAGTACATGCATATGCCGATTCGAATACTTTCTTTTCTCAGCGCACATATCTCTCCTGCAACGCTGTTTGGCTGTTTCTGATGCAACGACGTCTGCGGGGGTGGCTGGGGGAGGAGACAACAAGGAGGGGCATTATCGGTTCTTGTTCATATTTCGTTTTGTGTGAATACATAGGGTAGGCTTTGTCCTTTCCATACGAGGCAGTGATGTTTGCTATTTTATGCCTAGGGGGTTAGTATTTGCGTACTCCGTACTCCTTTTTTCTTCGATATGAAAGCTATGAATCTCCCCATGATCCTTGCTCGCCATCTGGTGGGGTAATCGGGTAGATGGTACTAATATGTGGATCACGGCAACTCCCCATATGCAGCTCGAGTCTCATCGGGTATCCAGCTCGCCACAGTTTCAGCTATTCTATGCAGGCCTGTTTTGAGCTTTCTAACTGGTTCTACCCCGCTAAGCTAAGGGCTTACGGGCTAACTTGTGTTCTCCAGAGTCTTTAGGCATGAACCTATAATGATCAATGACCTTATCACATTGCTGACCTGGCCTACCATTATACTTGGGCAGGTTCATGTACGAATTACGAAGTATATGCGAGCTCTTTCGTGGCTCCTCTCTTGCTTGGGTGGGCCTTTTACGTGGCCTCACTTACCTGGACTCGACATAAATCATGTGAGTAACATTTACGAGCTTTTCTTGGCAGTCCACTCTGATGCATGAGGACCGCATCGTAGGCTTTGTGGAGGCATAAACTTGAAGAGATCGATCAATGCTCGGACTAGTCAACACGCCGAGCACCCTGACTTGGCAGAGCTACCCATGCTTGCACAATACATAGATGGAGTACGAAGTAGATACGAATTAGGAGAAGAGACAAAAGAGCATAAACTCGGAACATGGACAGGCAGACTTCAATGGTAGTTTGGGTAACTATCACATGCAGGGCGGCTCGTAGACTGCCTTTTTGCGAACCTCTCCATAGCCACTGCAAATATTTGCCCCGATTGGCTCTTTCATTTAGCTATAGTTTTCCACATAACCTTGGCATACGTGTAATATTTATGCACTCATGCAAGAGATCTCGGACTGCCCCTCCTGCGGCACTTGTGAATTACCAATTGTGTGTGGTTCGGTGTCTTAACTAAAAGACTTTGTCTTTGATGTGGTAAAAAAACGAAGTTGAGGTACCGATGGTCCACACCAATTGGTACAGTTCACAAAGTCCCTTTCTCTTCAAGTCTTTGAGGATCTCTCCAAAGAAACCATCTGGGCTACCAAGGACATATCCACCTTGGGCTGGCAAAGGTGCTTCTGGAGATGCATACGGCCAATAATTGCTTGCCACATATGTATGTATTTGCATTCATATATGGGTGGCAGACCAATAAATGGATTCTCGGGCTCATATTCCTCCAGAGTTACAATCACTACTTCGTACTATGTGCTTGAAATTCGGGGTTGCCCACCAAGTTCGATGCAAGCCAAGAATGGAGGCCATGCATAGCCAACAACTCATGCGTGTCGGGCAATCACTGCCTAGCCGATGATCACGACATCCCCGCACGGCTGGATGACCTTATCCGAGGCCTCTATGTAGTTTGAAGCTGTACTTCGTACTCTCCGAGGTTATGGATCCACCAGGCTCGCTTGAACTTGGTGGCAGATTTTACAGCCGACCCATATACCAAGGAGCGAATAGCTTGCTTGGTGCTATAGTTTGAAGTTGACCTTGCCAATGTTCACCAAACATGAAGGCGTACTCGTACTTACATGCCAAGGCACTTCCGTGTTCTCCGTACCGAAGGCATGAAAATGCATGAGGAGATCTAGGTCTTCTCTCCCCGGCGGATTCTGGTCAAGGCCATTCTGCAATCCCTCTCTAAACGATTGGATAGCGACTTTTGGGTGTAAAAGAAAAGTCATTCTAGATCATTGCCATCGAAATCTTGACTGGTGGTGGTGACTTTCATTGACTTGTTCAGTACATTAGAGTGACTACGAAGTACATGCCAATTTGATGGACATGGACACATGAAATTAGGAAATTGAAACAACGCCAAAGAAGGTGACGGGAACTCCCTTCATAGCCAGGATCACTTAAGTAGCTCCCCCCAGGTGTTAGTATCACGTGGAGAGTCAGGTAGTGTTGACTTTATAGCCAATGACAGGAACTTGAGATGTGGCATAAAATCCCACTGGCTTTCATAGTCCGCTGGAAAGCCTCTGTGTTGTAATATGGACCCCATATGCAATGTCAAAAGCTGTTGGTTCTTGTTGGCTTTCAGTGCTTTCGACCCGTCAAGGGTTCGGTCAAAACTTGTGGCCTATTTGGCAAAACAGAGCGGATAAACGTCCACTGACAGCGTTACGATGAAAAAGCTTTCGTATCAAAATTCGGAAAAAGTGCTTCCAATCTCTCGATTACGAAGAAGCAACATGCTCAGTGCATCCATCAGCATCCATCAGCATCCATCAGCTTCTGCTCGAGGAGTTGGCGATATGATCACGTGACTGAAACCATCCCCGATCACGTGTTATGGAATCTCCAGCCTTACTGAAGCAATCGACTCTCAAGAAAGCGGATAGGGTGCCTTGCGAAAACCAGGTGCAATTTGGTTACGATGTTGTTTCTTTTTGTTTTCATCTGCTATTCAAGCTAGGGCATCTCACAGGGAAATGGCCCAAAGCCTGTCTTCAATATCCAAGCCATGACACAGCAGCTTGGTCCCGATTTCACCAGGGATAATGATGCCTCACCAGAAGGGGCGAATTATGTCGCCTCTCATTAAAACAGCATCCCTGGTAGGTCTCGTGATTCATCAAAACATATCCATAGTAGCTTTAGCTGAGTCCGAAGCTGCAGAGTCTGTCACGTCAAAACATCCGCCCTGCGATATCATGGCGACGGTCATTGTCGATGGTGAGGCGGCGAGAACACCCTCACCTAAGAGCGCATGGTACAGGAGAAATCGCGTGCAATTATGGCGCGTTTGCGGTTCGCGCTCTTCACTCAACTGCTTGCTATCGCCATGATCGGCCTCTTGATCATATGTCCGTTCCACTCTCGGACGAGGCAATTGAGATGGCTCGGGAATACTGGGCACAACAAAAGGCGTACGACCTCTGGGACCCTGAGTCAACAGATCCCCACCACATCCAAAAGGCGAATGATGCGCTTCAAAGCATGGCTCGTTATCGACGAGCCTACACCAAACTAGTGCTGGAGAGGGATACGCTACCTCTGGGCACCCGAACCTATGAACCCCCAGATATCACACAACTCAATTACTCGGAGGAAGAGGAAGATGAGACAACATCAATTTATGGGCGTTCTCACTCCAGAAGCAACAGTGAACCGATCCTTTCACCTGAGCAAGAGCGTGTAGTTGAGCTTGCTGTGGCAGGTCATAACATTTTTTACACCGGGTCCGCAGGCTGCGGCAAGTCTACCGTGTTGGGCGCTATCCGGAACCGTTTGTTGCAGATGAACAAAACCGTCCATGTAATGGCACCAACGGGTAGGGTAGCAATATCCAATGCCGGTACAACGACTTGGAGCTTTGCAGGGTGGACACCGAACTCCCACAAGAAATCTCTAGCGAAACTGAGAAAATTAGATCAAGAAATACGGCAGAAGTTTAAGGGCACCCACACCATTATCATCGACGAGATAAGCATGGTCGAGAATCTGCATTTTCAGCGCTTGAGTGAGGTCATGAAAGCGGCGCGTCCACGCAACAGTCCTTTGGCGCAGCTCCCTTTCGGTGGAGTCCAGGTCATTGTAACGGGCGATTTCTGTCAGCTACCCCCCGTCAAACCTTTCCGTCATTGCATTCGTTGCGGTAGCGATCTCATACCGGATGCGCTCAAGAGGACCTACCTCTGTCCTAAGAAGACTTGTCGTAGAGTCTACCAAGATGATGATAAGTGGGCGTTTCGTAGTCAAGCATGGACGGACTGCAACTTTCAGTACGTCCACCTCGAGACAATCCATAGGCAAAGCGACATAAGGTTCATTAATTTGCTAGAGAGGTGTCGGGTTGGTTTGCCATTGGACAGTTCTGACATACGTCTCTTAACGAACTATGATGCGCCAAATGTGAACAACGCTGTGAGACTTTACTGTACGCGAGAGGAAGTGCGCAAAACGAATGAGAGGGAGTTCCAGCGCCTTCAAACTTTACCACAAAAATACCAATGTGTCGACCTGTTTTCTTGGAACGAAAAACTTCACCCTTCTCTGAAACTCTATCACCAGAAGAATTTAGATGGGTCTCTTCGGGCGCTCAATGACCACAGCTTCGAGTGTGAGCTCCAGCTCAAGAAGGGAATGTTGGTAGTACTGTCGACAAACATCGATTTGGGAAGAGGTCTATGCAATGGCGCTCAAGGAATCGTAGCTGGCTTCGAACCTTACGGTTCTCGACAGCCCCCCAGTGATAGAGCCATGAAGGATGACAGAGATCTTCCTTTTTACTGGCCAGACCCGACTGTGTCACTGTGGCGAGCACAGATGAGGAAATACTTGGAGAAAAACGACACAGGGGGCGGCGGATGGCCCATCGTGAAATTCCACAACGGCATCAAGTGTACTGTTTACCCAAGTTGCCAGACGGTCTTGCTGGGGAATCAGAAGCCCTATTCAGTATTAGCACGAACGCAAATCCCACTGGCGGCGGCTTGGGCAATTAGTGTCCATAAATCCCAGGGAATGACACTGGAGAGGGCGATTGTGAATCTGACGCGGGCGTTTGAAGAAGGTCAGGTCTACGTCGCTCTGTCACGAGCGAAATCGCTTGAAGGCTTGAAAATAGAGGGTGACGCGACAAAGCTGGGTCAATTTCGGGGGAACGAGCAAGTAAGAGCTTTTCTAGAGGAAAAGTTTGGTGAGAGAGGATCGGCTGGGTCTCAATGGGGGTTAACTGAGCCAGTGGCTGTGGGAAACACAGCATCTTAGTTGCACTGGTTACCTGATGTTCTGCTAACCCAAGACGTAGCCCTCTTCAATTTCAACCCCATGCTGCTGCTATTAGTAATTCATTCACCAAATGGGCTTGTAATATAGTTCACCCGTGTCTGGACCGATCAAGAAATGGCAGGGTTACTCCGTATACTACCCATATAGCCCAGACGGCGTTTCCTCCGCGGAGATGGTTCAAAAGGTAAGGAACTGACAATGAGGAGGGATTACTAGGGGCATAGGAAGAAGCATAGGAAAATACGTGATTGGAATGAGTTCAATCCGGGCGAGCTAACAACAGAGAAGGTCATGACATTTTTACAGCAAAGACAGGAAAGCCTAACAGCTCTAGCATAACTGACCAATCCTCTTTTCAAGCAGCCAGTTCACTAAATCTTTCGTATTAAATTTCATATATATACTAACCACCTATTTGTTCATTTAGTAGTAATTACTTTTGTGTATTTCTTTTTCGTGAATAGCTGTGTCGTCCCAAATTCCTTACTCTGTCCACAGTATCCGCCTTCGTGCGACCTAAGCGAGAGAACTTGCCTACCCGAGTCTAATAATTCAAGAACACAAAATTGTCAATCCACCTCTACCTGGGCCTATGTGATAAAATTGATAACCGTCGACTTCATCATTTGTCCGAAAGGCCTCACAAGTATATGAAGCCACTGGGATAGTAATGGCAAAAGAGGTGCCGGTTTTGTTGATGGTAGTACTTAAAGCGATTGGTGAATGGCAGTAACACCACCCGATGAAAGCCTAATAATATGTCAACGTCTTTTACGAGCCCCGGTTATATTGGTATGAAGATATTTTACCACCTAAAGGGCTGGTTCAAATGTTTTGGTTCTCAGAGACAGTCAATAATTGTTTTGTAGGCAGTTTGGTTTACGTAGAGTGAGGTGGAATGAGTGGATCACTCGACTTCACGCTGAAGGCGAACCATTCGGAACCATCGACTGAGATCATCTAGGCGTCGAAAGGCGTGTCCGACATACCATCACATCTGTAAGTAAAAACCACCTACTCTGTAGACACAACACTGTTTCTATTACCAAGGTACTTCGTGTTATGCCGCGTTATGTAGAAATGTCACAGCTTTTTTTTGTGACATATTGTTTGACACGAGCTATCGGACCTATCCACATTGCTATTTTACAGAAGGTCGTCTCCTAGTCTTTTCTTCTTAGTTTCTACGTTGCTTTGGTCAGTGTGTGCCATCAAGCAAACCGACCTCCCCATTGTCTGGTGCTTGACTTGAACTGCTTTCTGGGCACGTCATACTGCTTCGTACTATCTACGGGATTGCTGGTTATAGCCGTGTTTACGACTAGTACGGAGTACTATACGCAATTTCCGAGAGCACTTAAATTAGTGCTTACTTTAGTTAGCTTTCCAGCTACGGAGTAGTGATACCGCACTCGTATTTGATTTGATGCGTAAAGAATTTGCATACAACGTTTCATGCCTTTTATACCAACAGTACGGAGTACTCCATAGAGCAATCAACATTCCCATGTGCAAAGTAATGCTCACAGTCTACAGTCTCCACCTTGGCAACAGTCTATCGACCCATTGGCCCGCGCGACTGGTTACCAGAAACCAGGGCTTCGGAGAGAGGCCGTCCCTAGTTCTCCACTACACCTTTCCGCCACATGGCAACAAAACAGGGGTCAAATCCTACGTACTATCCTTGCAAAGAACTAAAGATTTGAACCTATTATTCGGATGCCTGGTGAAAAGATGCTAGTACTCCATACTAGTAGCAGCAGCATACGAATAGTTTTAGGAAGAAAGGTAAGCTTATTCTATTGTGAAAGCTAGCACTAATACTGCTACTACGAGTATGCGTGACAACAAAGTTGCGGCGACGGGTCAAACGATCCGCCCGATTCCCCGATCCGGGAGCAAGCGCCGGCGTGTTGATGCTAGAAGGTTCACATTCCCTAGATAGGTGGGCAGAAGCGGAGGGTCAATGCCGATGCATATCCACAGCATATAGGGCTTTTTCTCCCAGTGAACCAGTGTTCCATCCACAGTGTACCTTTTGCAGAGGGTTTAGAACTGCAGTCGAGGCACGGTAGTTGGGTTAGTATTAACTAAAGTAGTAATGCCATTTTGTTTTCTTATTCTTCATTGTCGGATTTCAGCTGAAAGATTTCACGCACTCTTACCAATTTTCCGTGAGGCCGCTAAATTCTTACATTATTCTCAAGTCAATATTCCACGATTGGATGAAAAACAGTCACGTATTACTCCGTATCGACAACTCCATAAGGACTCGCTTAAGCTTGTTGGAAAGCGGGTATTTGTCAAATCTCCGCCTGGTTGTGGGGTAAAAGAGGGTGAGATGCGGCACAATATGGGTCGCTACTTGACCAAAGTCAAGAGATGCCGCTGAAGAGGAATGTCAGCTTACTCTTTACAAAGTCAGAATTTCGCATGGTTTTTATGTGTTACCTGTCAGCAAAGTACAGCATTACACAAACCTCTGAGACATGGAAACTGATACCAACATTATTTGGAATGTTTTATTCTTCTTTTGAAAGGAGAAAATGGATCAATTGATTGGCTGATTCATTATAGAGGGCAAGAGGGTTGTGGCGAAAAAGGCAGCGGATGCTAGATAGTACGTAATGACGAGCACAAATTACTGAACAGAAAGGTTCCCAATTAACCCGATAATTCACACTGGGATGTGGTTCCTGCATATTGTTGGTTGCCGAAACTTGGTACTACAAGTCTTCAATATCTCAAGGATCACCACTGCCCACCAGGGCTGTAGCCTATCAGCCTGGTAACTAGCCATATCCATACTTGCTCCTCACCAATGTCTTAGGCATTTGGCACGCTCCGAAATGCTACTAGTATTTGGTCTCGTATACCCTATACCCCTGCTCAGGGAAAAGCGGAGGATCTCTGTAACTTACATGTGCCGGTTCCGTGGATCTGAGTGGCACCTCGAAGGCTGGGAAGATCCCTACGAGAAGTGTTAGTCGTGGCTGATATGGGCCGCGTACTATCCCATAGATCAACGAGGGTCTAGTGAATACGAAGTGATTTTTCAAAATCCAATGAAGGATGGAGATACTCCGTACTGAGAGAGAATTTTGCTGCCGATTATAATCCACCATCAGTATATAAGGCATACGCAGCCACCTCTTCTATAGCCATCCCTCCAGCATTACAGTTCTCAAACAATCAAATTATCCATTCTACCTTTCCCCACAGACCAACTATTATTTTCAAGACCTCTATAAGAAAGAAGAAGCAATCATGCGTTTCACAGGTAAGATATCGACCCCCTTTCAACACTATACATCACCTAGAGCCTTATCATTTTTCTTTCTTTTTACTTCATCGATCCATTTTCATTATATCATGCATGGACTGACACTTGTAGCAATTCTCCTCGCCCTCTCTACCGCTGCCTTGGCGGCAACCATTCCTCAGGCTGAGGCTAATTCGAAGGATGTCAAGCCGGCTGAGGCTGGCGAGGCCAAGGCCCTGGGCCAATACTACGAAATTGAGTGCGATCACGGCGCAGATGCATACTGCCTATACAGACCTTACAACTACCACTGCCCGGCATGGAAAAATGAGGTTCAATATGACCAGTATATGTACCAGTGCAGCCAATACTGCCACTGTGTCCCTGCCATTGTTGCTTGCCCTCACTGCAACTAAGGGTAGATACTATGGATATGGAGGTTAAACGCAGTTGCAGTTTCATGGAGAGGTGACGAAGCTGGCTCTAAGGATTGGTGGAAGAAGTAGAGCTATCGCAACTGTGTACAGTCATCATTATTTAGTTTTCTTGTTCTGTCCTGGTGACCTTCATGGTCTATCCATTGTACTACGATCATCAGACCCTTAAGCCACATTAGGAAGCAATATTTTTTTTTTTTATCAAGAGTCTGTCTTTCAATCCGATTCGTTGAGCTGTGTCAGATCCCAGGAAATTGTAACCAGCACGTTGGCAAGTGCTTGCCCAGACGCGGGGAAGTGGAGAAGCGGGGAAAGGGAGGGTGTGTATTTAAAAAGAGCTGTTGCTTCTCTATCCCCCCCTTCTAGGAGCTGACCCAACACATTCACTCACCTTGAGTCTCCATAGCTGACGAATCCTATGGACCAGCTGACAACGAACGCGGTTCCCTGATCCAGAATACAGTCCTTTCCTCACCAGCCCGCAGCCTAGGAGATGGCCATGTTTGCCCGAGTTTCCAAGCGACGAGAGGCTGTGGATTGCTTCAACTGCTCCTCCTCACACCGGCCCTGCGACAGGACTCGACACCGTTGCGGCACGTGCTCTCAGAACTCTGAGTTGTGTCAGGGATACCCTCGGGAACTTCAGTGGCTCACTGGCGTCACCTCTCGGGGGAAGCGGAAGGGCCTGCCTGTCGGTTTCAGTGCTTCCAGTGGAGAATGGGAATCCGCTGCCGAATCCAATAACACCTACACATACAAGAAAGGAAGACCGCGGAAAGAGCGTAGACAGGAACCGAAGAGCCCAAAGATACGAACAGATCGAGGGATGACTTCTCAACAATCTCCATCTGCTACAGGAAGCGACCAAGAGAAATGCCATCTGAGCGTCACCGGAAGCGAAGAATCTCCTGCGTCTACTGAGCCTAATCAAAGCCCTGGATCAGCAACTGCAGACGTCCTCGATCCTCAACCCTTCATTTTCGAAAGTCTAGACACCATTATTGATCACTTTGATCCCTCGCCCGTCCAACGTTTCTGTGGCGACAATGATGCAATGCCCTTGCTAACACTGCAACCTGAGTCCATGTGGCAGGATGGTAATGGTGCATCACTTGCATTGACCATGAATTTTGCAACCAGTTGCAACCCTATATCCCCTACTATACCATCGATGCCAATATTGGGTTATTCAGAATTGTTCACATTATGTACGTGATCAATATTCTCCGTTGCCTGATCTTAGCTGATAGTTCAATATCCAAGATGATACAGAGCTTTGTACAGTTCCATTAACTTTTGACTTCTATGCGAATCCATTTCGTTGCAGGAGAGGCTTATCGCAAGACTCAAAATACCTGGAATACGCTCTACTAGCGTTCTCAATGCAGCACGTCAGTCGGATGAATGACGTTCCCCAGGAGCAGCCACTTGCGCAGCAGATAACGGCATACCGACATTCTGCAGCGGCTTTGTGTGCCATGGCTCTGCTGGCATCACCAGGGAAATCTGAGAGTGTTGTTGATACCATACTGGTTCTATTTGCTCTAGATGTGAGTGTGCTCCATGAGGTCTGACCTGCTAGGTAGTTCACAGCCTTTTAACGCTGCTCGATGGATTTATAGACCCTCATGTCTGCTACCGGGCCATGGAATACGCGTCTGTTAGATGCTTACCACAAGATCGAATCCATTGGAGGCATGGGCGCTGTGAAATCCTCATCTCGTTTCCGGGCACAGCTTGCGATGTTCATTTGGTTAGTACACTGCCCACTCATTTGTTAGAAACATTGCAAGGCTGACGTGAAATCCACAGGTGGGACTGTAGCATCGCTTTATTGGCTCGCTCAGAGTCTGTTTTCCCATCATCATACTACGAATTCGTTGTTTCTTCCGAAAACGATGCATCCTGGAACATTTTTACACTATCCGGGGTGCCAAAAGAGTTGTTCCAGTATTGCAGAGAATTGGTCCAACTGGCCAGCGAAAAGGAGCAGGTATCCAAAATGAGATACGCAAGCTTCGATGTCCAGCGAGTGCTTCAGCTCGAACGATGCATTCACGAGTATACCGAAGGAGAGCTCAGCCCTCGGGACATGGCAGGCAACGAAGAAGTTGTTCAAAATTGGCATGATTACTGCAACGCTAGCAATGCCTGGAAGTATGCACTCTTGTTATACATCTCCCGGGTTCTCAAGTGGGACGGCATTAGTGATGCTCGACTGCATGTGCCTGAAATCACTTCGCTGTCGAGGTTGTTGTTGGATAGCGTACGGTGCTGCAGACCGGAGTCGACACTGCAGAAACAGCTCCTATTTCCGATCTTTTTGGCTGGCTCTGAGTCGTTTGACGCATATTCGAGGAAATTTGTGAAGGAATACTGCGAGGAATGGTACCGAAAGTGCAGGTATAGCATGTTCAGGGAGGCATCAATCCTCCTGCAGGACATATGGGCACAGAGAGAGCTTGACAGGAATGATTTCACAGTCTGGTGGGGGAGCGTAATAGGCAGCAGGAAACCGGATGCTCCAGAATTTCTGTTTGGCTGAATGTTGTATGTTGTCAATCTCTTATCGAAACAAGTCAACAAGCTCACGTATTTTGTTCGCTTTAAAAAACAAGATGCATAGCACAGCGATGTATATCTGTTATCCGAGAACGCAAGGTATTGACCGAATAGCCTGATGAAAACTAGAATGAGGAATGTAACTTATGACTCCATGACTACTGCGATGAGCCATTGCTTTTCTTCTCCTCCGCCCTTGCCCACGATCCATCATCCGCACCCTCAATGTCAACGCCAGCAATCTCTGTATCCAGAGCAGCCATTCGTCTGGCATTCATCAACTCAACGTTGACATGAGGCCCAGTAAATACCCCCTTTTTGGTAGTAAACCATAGAATTACCACGAAAGATACCAAGCCTACACACACCACCGACACGTAACTCATGTTCTCAACCGTGACAGGCTTCAACACTGGGAAACAATAGATTATGTCCAAGAAGACAACCCAGGCAACGGAGATGGCATTGACGGCTGTGCCAAACTTTCCAAGGTTGAAGAAGCGATTCGGTAGGACCCGGTCACGACCTCGATAGAGCAGAATGGCCTGTGGAATAACACACGAGGTTTGAAGAAACATGATGGCGGCGTTGACCATTGCAGAGAATGCCGTGGTTGAACCCAAGAAAATTAGTCCATAGAGAGTGACGCAGGTTCCAGTGAGGAGCATCGAGTTAGCGGGCATTTCAAAGGTTGGATGGACACGCATCCAGAGATGAGAGAACGGCAATGCTCCGTCGCGAGATACAGCCCACAGTGTTCGAGAGGAAGTTGTGCCTATCTTTCGTCAGTCTTCACAATCCATCTGGCGGACTCGTAATAACTTACCAACAGCTACCAAGCAGCCAAACATACAAAAGGCGAAAAACGCGAGCAAGACAGAGGCGGCGACATACGAGCCCGTTGCCTGGTAATAGATTTCGAGCAAAGGCAGACCTGTGGGTGTATCAAGAACGGCTGCGAGATCCGTAATAGAGTAAGTCAACGACGTGACGAATGGAAATGCTGTAAGTAGTCCCATGATCAAGGGGTACATGATGACCTTGGGGACGTTTTTGGAGGGATTTGGGATCTCTTCGCAAAGATGAGCGCCGCAGTCGCTACCTAGGAATCCGTAGACGGCGTTACTGATTGCTAGGATAAACGCAAAACCGTTGCTGTCCCATCCAGTCTGAGTTTCAATTCCAGTGAAAATGAACGACGCCGGTGCATGATTCTGTCGACCCAAGACAAAGAGTGTGATCATGGTAGCCCCGAGGGTCCCGACAGATAACAGGAAGATCAGCTTATTATAGAGCGGCAGCAATTTGGAGCCGAAAATGTTTAAGCCTGCGGCCAGCCAAACAAGGCCAACGTAGACCAAATATAGTTGCCAATTCTGTATTTCGAGTTCGGGGTACCAGACAGCAACGATTGTCATGACCATGGACGAAACAAAGTTGGCCACAGAGCCTGATGCCAACCACCAGCCGATGATGCTCATCCATGCATTCCTAAATACAGAATTGTCAGAGGCTTCATTTTCTTCAATAGCGTGATCTCCCAAAAGGCTAGGACTCACAGAAAAGATGCGAATGGTTTGTACTTATCACTGGCCACCATGAACGACCAGTAATACTGAGCTCCAGCAACAGGATATGCAGAGGCCAATTCTGCCATTCCGGCAGATACTACCAGGGTCATGAGCCCGGCCACTGGGAGAGCCCACAGTGCTCCAGCAGCTGAAGCCTCAGATATTCCAATGCCGATACCCGCTCCAGTTCCGAGCCAGGTGCAGGTCAGAGTGAAGGAGAGGGCCCCGAGAGACCAGATGGAGAACTGGCGGGGCATGGCTTGGCTGTAGCCAGCGGCCTCGAGCTCGAGGTCATCGAGTCTCGATCTGTCGACAGAATTGTTTCGCGTCATCATGGGCAAAGCATCTAGTGGTAGATGGTATGATGCTTCAGAAGGAATGGATCGTGTAAGTCGACAGATAACGACGGTATTTGAAGTCAATCATAGAGGCGCGAGCTCGCAAGCTGCTCATAGGTTTGTGGTACAACACCAAGCCCCCAACCTCTCTATCCGGCTATCCAGCAAGGCTACGATCCCGTGACTATTGGCTCTTCGAATGCCAATGTTTGACAACCAACAAACAATAGCCCGAGGTGGAGATTGAACTCCGCATTTGCTAAGGAGACTCCCCATGGGGAAGGCAGAAATAGAGTTGTGTGATTAACGTTTTCAGGTAAGGTTCGCACTCTGGGTTCCGAGCCCCGATTCCCGATTTGCCTAGTTGGGTAAATAATGCTGTCCAGACTCGGTCTAGTGTCTAGATGTTCGCCGTTTGCCTCTTTGGGTGAATGAAGTAATAGGCAGTGCAAGGGCTTTGCCTCGTCCCGGTGTGTTGGATTGGTTGACTGCTATCCAATGTCTCCGTCATAGTCTATGCTTCTTTCAAGGTCCAAAAAGCCTGTATTTATGTACCGAGCACTCTGATCTATGCTGTGACCAATTCCCGTCGACATTTTCATGGTTGGTTATGGCTAAGAGTCGTTGAGGACTCTACTCCGTATTATCTACCTGGGATAGAATCGATCAGACATGAAAATGAGGCTTTCAGGCGGTCTGAGAGGGCGGACCTAGAACCCCCTTAGGTGGAGCTGTGCTACCAATATTTGTTGGTTGCAGTCCAGCCACTGTTGGCTGAGCTCGCGCCAAGCTTGCCTAACAGCGTACCAAGTGTTCAGGCTTGAAAAGCCAGCACAGCAGGTTTGTCTAGATTTCCCACCGGACCGCATCGTTTCCTCACTTTCCATTACATGGCGAACCCAAGAGAGGAACCTGTTGGACTAGTTCTAGAGTTACGAGAGAGAGAATTGGGGTTATATATACGTAGGGATATTGACGGATTCGAGGCGGTTGAGCTTTAAGTGGAAGATGGTGATAGGAGGTGATGAATAGTAAGGTATATATGTGGTTGGGTGTGTTTCTTTTTCCTTTTTTCGCAATACTTGCTTGGAAATGGAGTAGTTCAGATCCGGTGTGTTCTATTAGGGGGGAAGTATCCCTCATTAACTTGCGCGACACCTAATGCTAAGCAATACCACCAAAATTTTCTATATTCTCGCTCCTCACAAATTATTCAGCATTTGAAATTTGTGTAATTAATTTCTGATCAATTACCTATCATGTACTTCGTATCCATAGATTCTATTGTCGAGATAGTTTGACTAGACCAGCCACCGCAGCCACAATTGCCGCCTCCTTTGCTGCTTCTAGCTCCAACTGCTGAAGAAAGGCCTCTTACTCCTTGTAAGCTTGTGTCCCTTTATTGGCTGTTCTGAGGTGCAGCAGTACTGTAAGCTTGGAGGATGAGAGGGTTTTTGCAGTTGTTGTATTATGCACTTTTTGTTATTCTGTAAATGCACGCATCACCCGTGGAGCACAATAGACGGGTGATCTGGAATAGCCTTAAATATAGGTCCCAGACAAGCAAAGCAATTCTCTTAATGGAACTTCTTCCTGTTCAAGAAGATGACCCCTAGGAGGAGTTCATATCATAAATGCCATGCATAGGTATACTCCATCTCAGGTCTAGGGTCGCATAATAAAATACGTACCTTGGCTATAACTTTGAGCCTAAGATTTCAACACCACCATTTTCACATACCGCCTTGCGGTATAATCGGCTACGTGACCCGTTATTTAAGTTTAATGTTGTTTTTTAGGCTGGTTCGGCTGGTTGGATACCGGACCTACTCGTAGTTCTTGGCTGGCTGGTTGGTTCTCATGGGCCATAGCTTCGTGCAGCTCAAGGGAGCTCTCCATAGTGATCTTGAAATCGCCACATAATACCTTGCGGAGCTGGGTCTTGCAATTCCTGTTGCAGCAAGCCCCCGTCAACCTAGTACAGTCCAGCATGAAGGGTCTAGACTCACTAATAGCCCCACGGGCTTGGAGTTGTACACTGGTTCATACAGAAGCGATCACGAGTTGGGGTGCGATGACTTCAGCATACCTAAATTCTGTACTTATCTTTAATGATGTTTGCTCTAGATGGTGAGATTGCTGCTATGTACTCCCCTACAGGTGTCTCTGCATAAGAGTTGGCTAAAACAATTCATCAAGAGACAAGCTACACCACACGACGGCAGATCAACTTATCACTATTCCAAATAATCTATTGCTAATTCAGTAAAATACCAACTTCTTTCCGCAGTCACCTCCCCTACACCAGACCATTCCAACCAGCATCCTCAGCAATAAGCTCCGCTGCGCGTTCGGCGACCGCCATGACCGTCAACATCAAGTTCACAGTTATCATCGTAGGGAAAACACCAGCGTCAGCAATCCGAAGGTTCTTGATCCCTCGTACCTTTAGCCGTGAATCAACTACTGCCAACGGATCCTTCTCGACGTCTCCCATTTTTGTAGTACAAGCTGGATGATAAATCGTGGCGGCTGCTGCGCGAGCATATTTGTTCAGATCCTCGTCAGATGTGATATTCGGGCCCGGCGCGATCTCTCGTTTGATCCAACTCTTGAAAGGCTCTGAAGCAGCAATCTTTCTAGACGCCTTGATACCTGCAACGAGCAAATCCGCATCGTAACCGTTGGGGTCCTCGAAGTACTTGAAGTCAAGCGCTGGCTTCTCGTTAGGATCATTTGACTTCAGATATACACGCCCTCGTGTTTGCGTGCGCAAAACGACAGGTAAGAAACAGAATGGATTGGCTGGTCTCTCATAGCCGAGTCGCGTGATATCGTCGCAAAAGTCCAGGGCCCACATGTGCAACAGAATATCGGGGATATTTTGATCATCGCCAGCCCAGTTGTAAGGTTTGTGACGGAGAAATGCGAGCACGTCTGAGTGTGTAGCTGTGTGTTGAGGGACTTTTTCGTGAAGATCATAAACAACGACTGAGCACGGGTGGTCTTGAAGGTTCTCTCCGACGCCGGGGATATCTTTGACGACTGGGATGTTGACAGACTCCAAATGCTCTCGCGGACCGAGTCCAGAAAGAAGCATAAGTCTGGGTGTGTCGATGGCTCCGGCGCACAGAAGAATTTCTTGAGCTGCTTGGACAGTGTGCTTCGATCCGTCCTGGGTGGCGATATCGACACTGACGGCCACGTCGTCTTGTACGTTTACCCGAGAGACCCAAGCGTTGGTCAAGATCACCAAGTTTGGTCGTTTCTCGTCTCCACGAAGTATGGGATGAACATATGCGACACTCGCACTACCGCGCCAACCATTGTTGGGATTGTAGGAGAGCGGAGTCCAGCCGGTGCCTTCAGTCAGACCTGCAGGCGAAGTGATGCCCTTGTTGAAATCTTTAACCAAAGGCAAACCAAGAGCACGATGCACTGATAGGAGCCAGTCTTTGCTCAGTTGGTTTTGGTCCCGAGGATGAGCGGAAGCATGTGTCGTGACACGCAGTTGGTTATGCAAGCGCTTGAACAGGTCAAACGACCAGCCCTGACAGCCAAGCCTCTCCCATGTGTAAGTATCGTATTCTGGTGTACGGAAGGAAACCATGTCGTTGTGGCTCGAACATCCTCCAAGGACTTTTGCTCGTGAGTGAACAATGTGACTGTTTCCTGAATGCTCAAATCAGCATCTTTGTATAATACACAGACAGGTCTTCTGAGCCGCGTACCCATCGGTTGCTCAACCGTCGTGTATCTGTACTCCAATTCGGTTCCCAGCATTTGCACGCGGTCCTTGAGAACCAGGGCGCGATTGTCACCCACATCGCTGGGACCGCCTTCAATCACAAGAATTCTCTTCTCGGGCAGGTATCCAGAAAGGCGACTTGCAATTATACATCCAGCCGTACCGCCTCCGACGATTATGTAGTCGAATTGGCCGGCATCACCAAGAGGAAGGTTGTCGGTGATGTTCATATTGGAAGCAAGGGGCAACGCCTAATGACGAGAGTAGACAGACGCAATTCGAAGGCTAAGGCGATCTGAAAGAAATTGGAATAAAGGGTAAATTAATTGGCGACAAAACAAGAATTAATATTAATACTAGTCGACTCTCCAGGGTGTGGAGATGTTCATTCCAGCTGTTGGGTCGCACTTCGTGCAAGTTCACCAAGGCCCAGAGGACACATTTCGAGTAACGTCTTTTGTTTTCCCATTGCAGTAAACAGATTTGTAAAAAGAATGGATATTTACACTTGGCAAAAGGGCTTTCTCTTGGCGACCTTCTAGTGATCTATCAGCTCCTCATGTGATATTGTTGGCCAAGACCAGTAAGTTGTGACACCTGAAAGAACTCACATGCAGCTGAAAAGCCTTGGCACTGATACCCCACGATTATCAATTGCCTAGTATGGAAAATCGTCGACATGAACTCAGCTGTGTCGATCATTCCACTAGCCCAACTTGCCTATATTGGAAAATCGGCATAGATTATATAAATGCCGTAGTGATGTGATGAGGTATCTGTGTTGACCATCATTCAATATTACCATTCACTGTACTCGTTCTTGAGATTTGCCTCGTGAAACGATTGATCCTAAGAGCCAACATACGACAACCATGTCTTTGACCCAGACTATCGTGACACCCACGGTCACGTATGAGCAGCCGCTTGGCCTTTTCATCGATGGCAAGTGGGTGGCAGGCGTCGATGGCAAGACCTTTGAGACCATCAACCCTACAAACGAAAAACCCATCGTAGCGGTTCATGAAGCCGGTCCAGAAGGTGAGTCGTAGACTGATCCCAAAGTAGTGTATGGCACTCACTAATAATTTGTGCCAGATGTCGACCTTGCTGTCAAGGCCGCTCGGAGAGCCTTCGAGGGTGTCTGGGCCAAAACCACCCCGGCCACCCGAGGGATAATGTTGACTAAACTTGCGGGCCTCTTCGAGGAGTACTCTGACACCCTCGGTGCAATCGACGCCCTCGACAATGGCAAAGCTCTCTCAATGGCCAAAAGCGACGTTCAAATGGCCGCCGACTGCTTGAGATACTATGGAGGCTGGGCCGACAAGATTCACGGCAAGACCATGGACACAGACCCCGAAACGTTCAACTACACAAGACACGAGCCTATTGGTGTTTGTGGCCAAATCATTCCGTGGAACTTCCCACTTCTCTCGTGGTCATGGAAGATCGGACCGGCTCTCGCAGCAGGTAATACCGTTGTACTGAAGACTGCTGAACAGACTCCCCTTTCTGGTCTATATGCCGCCACCCTCGTGATGAAGGCTGGTATCCCTGCGGGCGTTATAAACATCATCTCGGGCTTTGGTGCAACTGCTGGCGCGGCCATTGCAGCTCATATGGATGTCGATAAAATTGCCTTTACTGGATCGGCTACTGTTGGCCGAATCATCCTCCAAGCAGCTTCCAAGTCCAACTTGAAGAAGCTTACCCTTGAGCTTGGCGGCAAGTGCCCGAACATTGTGTTTGACGATGCCAATATCGAAGACGCCATATCGTGGGTACACTTTGGGGCCTTCTACAATCATGGTCAAGTTTGCACGGCTGGCTCCAGAATTTATGTTCAATCTGGAATTTACGACAAGTTCCTTGAAGCATTGAAGGCTCGAACAGCCAAGAATGTGCTCGGTGATCCTTTTCATGCGGACACCTTCCAAGGTCCTCAAGTCAGCAAAGTCCAATTCGACCGGATCATGGCGTATATCCAGTCTGGCAAGGAAGCCGGTGCAAAGATCGAGATCGGAGGCGAGCGCCACGGCAACGAGGGATACTTTATCCAGCCCACGATCTTCTCCAACGTGACTGAGGACATGCAGATCATGCGCGAGGAGATCTTTGGGCCTGTCACCGCTATCTGCAAGTTTGGCACAGAGGAGGAAGCGATCAAAGCTGGCAATGCGACGAACTATGGTCTTGCTGCTGCCGTGCATACGACCAACCTCAATACTGCGATTCGCGTTTCTAACGCCCTGAAGGTCGGCACTGTTTGGGTCAACAACTATGACTTGATCAGCACTCAGGTGCCGTTTGGCGGGTTCAAGGAGTCTGGGTTTGGTCGTGAGCTTGGGAAATATGCCCTGAGCAATTACACACAGGTCAAGTCTGTACGTATCCGACTTGCCGGTGCTTTGTTTGCTTAAGCGAGGAACAGCAATTTGTATATTAGAATTGTCGCGTAATGCATATAACCCAAGATAAGATGCTACTGTAAAACACAATTGGCCTGCACACACTTTTGCCATAGCGGGTAACTTGACGGTGATAAGTCCAGGGGGGAACGCTAAGTCTTTTGTTTCGTTTCCTTTTTATTTCGGCATTCATAGATTTCAATTCAGAATTTCACCATCGGCGAATACAAGTATGGATACAGAGTGTCTCGAAATTTTGGAAATATGAAGGATCCTAAGTTATGTTGAGTGGAAAAGCCGCCACCCTATTCCGTATTGTAATATTATCCATATATAATATACCAGTGCATTGTTCTGCATGACTCTGACTAGTCGCAGAAATGCCAAAATAAGATGATAAATATTTCAAAAGCTGGAAAATATGCACAAATATACTTTTATATTTCTGAAATTTCTTTTGCTTAATTCTAAGTGCCTTTTCTTTTGGAAGTGTTTATAGTTGAACCATCTTTTGCAGTCTCCCTTTTTCACAACACTTGCCTGATCGACCCGTAATTATGTGATGTTTAGGCTCTATAGATTCTTACAGGGCCCCTGGTTTCGCCATTTCAGAGAGGAGAGCCCAGGCGCTTATCTCTCGAACCGATAAATTCTTTCCCTTCAAGAAGTTCGTATGTACAACTGCTCATGACACGCGTCTAAACAACTCCTGCGACATAAATCCTTAAGGCTCGGTCGACAGCGATCCACTTTCATTTCCCACGAAAGAGACGCTTTCTTCTCCTGAACAGGGGAAAGGTGTCGCCCCAAACAGCATAAAGGATACAGAAAACGAACAAGTCGAGCATCCGAAGTCAGACAGGGATGCATCATCATCTCCTGAAGAAGAGAAGAGCGCTGCTCCAAACGACGCCAAGGATACAGAAACTAAACAAGTTAGCATCGGTGATGTTGAGCCAGCAAGCGATCATGCAATAAAAGAAGATCAGCCTACCCTCATGATTCCCATGGAAGATACTCCGAAACTCGACTTCAAAGCGATGTTTGCCGAAGCTTTGAGAAGTATAAGAGAAGAAGATCAGGAGACACGCGAGGCGAGAATGCCTTGGATATGTGAGACCCCTCGGACATCCAGACGCTTTCCGTTGAACAATAGCCAAATGCCGATAGCGGACTGACCGAGCAAAAATTCTAGAGGAGATACCTCCAAGGGGTGTTCCCATTGATATAGGAGCAAAGGCATTGGAGGAGATGTATGAGGAAATGGCACGCGAGGCAGAAAACGAGGATTGAAAGCTTCACTACACTAGGACTGTTTTTATGAGGTGCTAACTACTACTGCGAAGGATTAGATATGCATCTTTGGGTACAATTTTCTTAGTCGCTGCGAAGAACTTCTTGCTGCAACTGTCAAGGGCTAATTGTGTGGAAGCTGGCTACAAGAAGGCGACCATCATACCCCAACACTCCCTCCAGATGGATTCGCCAACGCGATGTCTCCCCGCCGCTTCACTAATGCCCACGCCGCGATCGATGTTCCTCTCTCATCGCTCTAGAATCGAAGACCTTTCCACATGTACGGCACTAGTGACCGGAACTTGGGGCAGGTGTCTTGCGAGTACTAGAGGAAGTGTGTGCCGAGCCAGAAATCCTCTCATTCCTTTCATCTTCTTCGAGGGCAGCACGGCAGCTTTCTTCGATCTCGCGGAGAACCCGGTGCGCCGTAACGGGATCTGTAGACTTAGCTTTGCCGTACTTCTCTTCATTTAAGAGATGAGAAAGTTAGTTATTGGAGTCCAACAGTGCACGAGTGACGGGAGATGTGAAACTTACTCTCGAAGTCGGGATCGCGTGGTTGACGGGCCGCCCAATCAAACAAGGCACCCATGGTTCGTATTGGGCTGAAGGATGTTCAGAAACTTGGAGTATCGAGTCGTCAAGGTTTGGTATGGTGGAAAGAAGCCAGTGCGGAGAGGAGAGGAGACGGGAGTGCAACCTCGTTGCTTTTAAGAGCGCCGTCGCCATACGTACAGATAAGATGTTGGGCTTGGAATCCATACTCCGCACAGCCCCAAGTCACAGCTAAGCGCTGTTTCTTCAACTTGGCATTTGCATCACCATTCATCGTTACGGAGCACTTCGTCCAACACTCGATATCACCAACGGGCGTTGATGTGCGCCCGCGTGGAGATGGCTGAGCCGTCTATGTGGTTTCGGCCTTCAGGCCTCCGGACTCCATAACAACGCGCGCATATGGCCACAGCCTTGTCGCCATGCAAGGTATTTGACTTGGTTCAACCAGTAAATGGCCCTGTTGAGTGGATCGCTTGGCTAACCGAGCGGATAGCCACCAATCCAGAGTCGTGAATAAGCACCCAGGGCCACAAGGTTGACACGACATCACAAAACCATCACCAACAACATCAACTTGCTTCACAGGCAAATCCACATGCGGAGCAATTTGTCTCTGCTGTTGGTGACATGCTCTGTTGAGGAGTCAAATTCATGGACCACATTGCTATCAACTTCCAATCAGGGCACTGCTTCTGGCCCACCCGCCTTCCCCCATGTCCAAACACGGCTTGCGAAGAGGTGGCCTACATAGGCGCCCTGATATTGTAAGCCTGAAACTATGCATTCCCATTTATGATCACATTTCAGGTCGTGAACGTCCTTCGTAGTAGTGCTCCCATGACGGCCGCACAGCCTTCTTGGGCGGCCTGGAGATAACGCCTTGACTCTTTGCTCCACCGAGAAGAGCGACCTGTGGCTGGCCGCTGTACTTCCTTCGCGATCAAAGTTGTTGCCCAGCTTGACGAGCACTACCCGGGAGTCTTCGATTTCGACATCTACAATCTTGGAGGTCATCGAGTTGCTCGGTGTCGAAGGACTGGCATTCTGGTTGACTCAAGCTCATTGCACTGTGCCTTCGCCTTGAGGGAAGGTGAATGGGTGAGCTTCGATGACAGCATGGCCAGATGGAAATGTGTTAGCGGTAAATCCAAGTTTGAGAGAGGATTCACAGGCAGCAATGTGGTAAGTTGGCCAAAGATCCAAGAACCCAAGATGCGTTTACCTATTAATCCGCGGGACCAGAAAATTTCAGCAGAGATTCTGTCTCCTAAAAAGACCATGGCTTTGTGCCTGACAGAAGTAGCAGTCAATGCGGCAGCTATCGTTTTGTTTCGGTAAGCCTTCCTTCTTCCCTCTACTTGCCGTTGCTAGAATAATTAGGTAGTTGATAACTGACTCCCATTTGAAGATCGGTTGACAGCAGGGGTCGGCCCCAGTATCATGGCATGCTAAGTTGGATATTTAGCAAAAAGCGCCTGGAGATGGTCCCAGATGTCTCTAACAGGAAGCGCAAGCTTCTTGTTGAATGGGACCTCGGTGGGACTAAGGAGGACTATGCAAGGTGCGCCCAAAAGCTTTTGGATTTCGTTGGTACCTATGGGGGTCCAAATCAAGACCAGCAATGGAGTGCGGATGGTATCGATGACATCAACGAATCAATCTGGAAAGCTGCCACAGCGATATGGGGGTATCCGATATTTAGAGAGGAGAGGTAGTAAACCTGAGGGAGCTTGGAGGTAGGACAGGAATTTGCAGGTAGAAGAGCGAGTTTAGGATAAGGGAAGAGAAGTGTATGCTGAAGAAGTTCTTGAATTTGATGTCGGTGTTACGGTGCTACTCAAATACACTTTGTCGTACGGAGTACAGACTTGTTGTATGTTGAATAAGTTTGGAAGAGGCAACAGTAGCCTAACTAGGAGCACAAAGAAAGCACGTAACTCAACTAGGGGTGTCAAGGTCACTGTCGTGTAACACAGCAACATAGTCAGTCTGAACACATTATAATAATAGGGCATTATGGACACCTGAACTTCCACTTACGCCGTGTTGCGTGTGTCTGTTGTGCTGACCTGATATTTTTTTTATGGTTTCCCTTCCAACCATTTTATGATAGAAAGAGAACGACGCGCGTTCTATTCCACCTCACGTAAGCATTAGTAACCCCCTTGCAAACCCAATTTCTAATCATTCCAACAACTAGACCCACGTTGTCAGATAGTCACTGTATAGATCTCTGGAATCTTCTGCCTCTTACGAGTCTGATGATACCACTTTGTCTTTGACCCAGGTCAATTTTCGTTGCACCCAAACCGAACGAGCCTGTGTCGACCGATATTAATTTGAATGAATTCAATCTGCCTATTGCTATTTTCAATGATGCTTCTGATGTCTCATCACTGAAGGTCACTTAACCACACATACAGTATGGGCTCGCATTTTACTGGATTTTGGTCTGACATCTGATCATTCCGTTAGATTAATGACTGAGAATATCCAAAGTAATAATGAGTTGACGTCTACGCTAGCAGGTGTCATGAGCCTCTCGCCAAGAAAACTTATGAAAGCAACTGTGATGCCCAAAGCGTCGCAAGCTAGACCAAGTAAATTTATCAAATATTCTATCAAACAAACAAACAAATGAAGCTGTTCCCAATAATCAAACAGTCAAATGTATAAGGCCTAATATTTAACCTATTTCATCAAATAGGTTATGGTAGTTTTCCTTCGGAATATTATTATTCCGGGCCCGGATATATAAAAAACAATATATCCATATAAGCCTTAAAAGGGCTTATATAGATATACGTGGCCTATACTCCGTACAGAGTAGTAGGAATTAAACCTATAACCTCTTTTTCTATTTTTCGCCCTCATGGCTATAAAGTAATTAAAGATATCCCGACAGCAACTTGGCGCAGTCGCCGCTTTATCCCTAACGAATTAGTATTACGAAAAGGAGAAAAGGTGCAATTATACTTAAAGGGAATTTTATTCTTAAAGGGGAAAAGCAGAGCGATTAAATCAGTATTAATATTAAGGAAATTAAAGGATAAGGGCATGAAGGAATTAGGAATAGCATTACCTAGTCAAATGTATCAAATCAAATCAAATCAAATCTGGTCAAACAGTCAAATGTAGGGTCCAGATTTGCTTTGTTTGATCGGGATGTAGCCCTGTTATTCAGTGGCATCAGTCCTGCCATGCAGACATTTGTGTACCTAGACTGTGCTTCCATAGGCCTGACTACTATTGGGAAAGTTGGGTGTCCTATGACTACTCCATATTCACAGTCTATTTAGCAATGCAGGAAATTTTTATGAGATCGATAAGCCCTAGCATATAGTAAATATAATCCCCACTATCAGATATGATCTCTGAGTTGTACACTTCACTGTTGCTGGCTGGTATAACGGTTTCACATACCCTATATTGAAGACAGAGCCTCACCATGAGGAAATTGGTATATATCATACAACGAACGAAATGGGATTGCGAACTTGGAAAACCTCTCTTGTAAAATAGCATCAAATACGTCCTAGCTCTCATTCGTAGTCCTTCTTCAAGCATCGTACGGAAAATTTTCATTGACAAGCTCCCAGACCAGGTCAGCACGACCGGGTCCAGAACTCAAAGACAGACAAACAGCTATTTTCAGCTGTTGAGTGTAACCATCAGCCTCCTTGCATATACAGGTTTTTTTTCTATCGGTTCAAGGCACTTTTGTCGCAAGGTGTATCCACATAAGCAGACAGCATCCGGTACCTAGGAAGTGTCCGTAACAAGACGATGAGCTCCTCGACGGCTCCACAGAATAAACCAGGATGCCACTGCCTAATACTCCTACTGAAACTTCGTACTCGAAAAAGAATATGAGACCCATCTTGACCCCACACATGAAAAAAAAAAACATCACAACTCAGCTCACACAAGTGGCTGAATTAGTACTAATGGCAAATTGCGTGACCTGTCCAGCTGAGAGGTTTCATTGCGGATTGCTACAACGAATCCAGGTTCTTCGCACAGACAGGGCGAGAGTGTCTAGGTGGGGGCTACAATCCAAGTCGACGCAGCCCTGTGACTATGCTTAGGAGAATAGTATTACGGAGTAGTACTAGATGAATCCTTCCCCATCTCAACCCTGTCTAGCGTTGGCGTTTCGTTTCCGTCCGGGCGTCGCCCACGATTTCAAGATGGGGACCTAGGCAACAAAATCTTGATCTTGACTCCTCCTCTCCACCATAGCTGGGCCCATATGATAAAGTGGCTGTGCTTGTTGAAAGGCCTTTCTGTAAATCTCACAGTTTTCCAAATATTACCCCAGACCACGGGTGGACCTGGATTAATAATTATTGTAGTAATGACACACAAGAGTGCCCCGCCCCAGTGTTTGATCTTAACAGAAGATCCCTGTTCTTTATATCCCCAAGAAAATCTCGATTAACCGAGTAAAAGATCGTTGCCTTTCTTTCTCTCCTAAGGTGATGACGTTACAGACAGCAATTACTACTATGCTAAGAGGGGTGTAAGTTGGGCATCATCGGTGCCTAGATTAGCTCATCCCACAAGCAAGCCTAGTTCACATTAGCTTGTAACATGACTCAAAACAACATTATTACCGGCTGATCCTCCTTCCTGCACGGAGTCCGGAATAAGGCTCGGATCGATCCGGTTGTGAACTCGGGATAATAGCGCAGTTTTGCGGAGAATTTAGTAATGCCAAGCTGGCGAACACGAACTTCCATCATCATGGAAGCGTCTAGATGCCAAGTACTTCATAGATGCCAAACATATGTCCATCTCAGGGCTGCCTTATGCTGCATATTAAGCCGAAGAAACCAAAAAACAAGGTTGTTGTTGTGGAGACAGTCAGCATTGTGTCATCTGCCAAGCTGCATGGATATATACAGTCGGAGCTGGAGAAAGAGCCGGAGGAATTCGCCATGCCGGTAATACTCCCTGTACATTAATCAGAAGCTCTTCCGGCACATAGGTCTACGCGTCGACGTTAGAGAGTGCTTGGCGGATGCAGTCCATAAAATTCTCGAACTGTTTTGCAGGACGTGTCCGAATCTCACCTTTTCCTGTACTACATCCGACTGGCTGGTATTGTCTCGACCATCATGGTGCGTGACCTGCCAAGAACCATAACAACCGGGCAAAGAAGACTACTCGTACGAGAACCGGGCAAAAAAAGGGACATGCCTGTAAGACTGCCCCAGTGTCCCAGTGCCCCTACATGAAGTACCTATATTTCGACACATAATATACAAAGACTGCACAGAATGCTTGGCGCTGACGTGGTTGTATCAACACAAGTGATAGGTCATTCAATTTAGTCTCCTGAAGCTAAGGTGTAAAGAAAAATTCAAACAAACAAAGTTACCAAGTACACTCGGGCCTCATGGCATCCACTCACGGTAGATCTGAGAAAACCTCTGAAGCTTGGTCTTCCGTTGGCGTGCGGAGCGCTTCATCAAACCTCCCTTGTTCTCGCTTCCCCCCGCAAACGCCCCCATAACCTCCTCCATCGAGGCTCCACCCAAGCCCAACGATTTCAACGTCCTCCCAACCATCCTATAGTCAGTTCCACTAAAGGTCGAAGCCAGTGAGATCATCATATCAATGACAGGCGTTCGCACGCCAGCCTTGGCACCAAGTTCAGAGCAGAGAACCAGCCAATAGGGGACATCCTGGCTCAGGAAGCGCTTCTGGGCCCCCTTCGTCTTGTTGTGGGCATCGGTGTTTTGGGCAAAGTCTCTGAAGGTCTTTTCCTGCCGCCCATAGTTCGTGTTGAACGCCTCGAGAGCAGACTTGATAGGGCTTCGGTACGCCTCTGCCACGGCCAATCGTTCCCGGTCGGCGGCTTCGATGATACTACAAACGCCGACGCTCATACCTTGTCGGTAAAAATAGAAGTCGCCGTTTGTCGTCTCGATCCAGCCGAGATTCATAACAGCTGTCGGTACATGGACGACCCCGTTCAAGCTGGACATAAAGATCTCCATAATAGTGGAGCTCCAGTCTAGTGACATGTTGAAGACCCTGGCGAGCTCATTGCGGTGTTCTTCTCCCGCGGTACATCCAATGGGGCCGATCTGGAGCCGTTTCTTGATACCCCTGACGGTCACCAGACCATCGGCATTGACCCGAGAGCTGTACGGGGAAGTGCTGGTGTCCAGGATTGTTTGGGCATTAATCGTTTGGCGTGCCCTGACCCCGACGCCGTTTCCGGTAATGAAGATTACCGTACGGCCAGTCAGGTCATATTGAGCTAGTTCGCCCAAGACAAGGTCATGACCCTGAGACGGAACAGTCACAATGATGATGGTCTCTGTGAAGCTCGAGATATCACCCAGACCTTCCGTAACGGAAATTTCGAGGTGGCCGGTAAGCAGCCCGGCGCATTCCAGAACATTGCCATTGTTCTTGATCTTGGGGAGGTTTCCTGGGTGGCCTGGCATAGACCTCAGAACCACGTCGTAGCCTCTGCTTCCGATATCGAAAGCGAGAGCACAGCCGACGTGTCCGGCGCCAATGATGCCAACTGTAGCCATTCTGACCGTGGTAGGTAAAGGGCAGGAGAAGAGTCAGAAGACTAGCCTGATGGTGGTAATAATGTGGCAGGAAAGACTCCAAGGTATTAAGCTCAAATCTTGCTACAGCTTCAAAGTGTTTTGCTGATGTAAATGTCAAAGAAAGATATCGTCTCGAGGGGGCATCAGCCCCTTTAAATCTTCAGAATCGGGGCTGAATGTGTACACAAAACGACCGAACCCGAGCATAAGTCATACGACTGAACAGGATGGTAAGTCTGACATAACTGCATCATGAGACGAAGAAAACTTGCTGATGAGACTGGCTGACCTGATGGCAAGGCCAATGATTCGTTGTTCTGGACTTCGTGGCGGGCGCGGCAGGCCAGAGAAAGAGAATGCTGCATGAACAAAGTTGCATTGCCAAGATCGACCCATCAAACAAGGCTTGGATGAGAGAATTTATTGCCTCCATTCTTATAGTGGTGTCCCAGGATCGTCAGCCATACCCTTGACTAAGGTTATTGCTCCTCCGTTAAATACAACTCAACTACTATCATCCAAGCTCTACCTCCCCACCAGTTGCCGCGTAACACGGTTACGTAGTCAGCCTGAACACATCACGACAAGCGGGCATTCTGGGCACCTGAATTCCCACCCTGTTACACCGTGATGGGTCTTCGTTAACCTGCTTCCTCCCTCATAATTAGTTTCCTTCCCAGCCCTTCTATCATATACAAGAAACGACGTGCGTTCTTCTCACATCTCAGACAGTAACAAGCTCACTTGTCTACCCAATTGCTAATCATTCCGACATCAAGACCGACGCCACACCAGCAGGTTACATCCCATACTACGCAACCTTCTTGTCTAAATCAGTTTGATCATGGTCGCTCAGATGACCTCTCCATCGACAACTGAGCAGCCGGCACTACATCGTCGCTGCCAGCCCTTCAGGATTGTCTGGAGGTTTGTCAGTCGTGCTGGTCTTCTCGTCTGGAAGTGGTCAGTCCCACACAGAAACAGCCACCGCCCAGACGATGAAGTTTATTCTTCTGTTTGGAGCATTAATGTCGACCAAGGCAACATACATGCCATCCTCCACACTGCATTTCCAGATGTGTCACAAGATGAACTTCCAACTGAAGAGGAACATGTGCGCTGGTTCCTACGAGATCGCTTTCCACCACCTGTGGAAGCGTCTGGTGAACCAATTGATGCACAGAACCCAGACACTGAAAAAGAAGTGCCTGCTGGTATGGAGAAACAGCGACAAAAGCTTCTACAAGAAGCATCTGAGGAAACCTGGCAGCACATCCCAGTTGAAGTTCGACAGGCACTGGCTGCCGCCAATGCCATCCACCTTGAAAGAAAACTGAATCTTCTCCTGGAGGAGAAGTATCACCCCAGCGCTGGCCTGGGAAGCCTCACCAGATCAGCAGCAGGGATACGCAAGACGTTCAGTATGTGGAGACACGGCTTCGCCGTCGCAGTCAGCTTGCGAGAACGCATCGGCGTCAACGTCTTCTTCGTCATCCTTGCATTCAGCGCTGTCTACCCGGACGTCGCAGCTGGCTTTCTCGGAGAGCGTTCGTACAACCAGCGCTCAATCGGAAGCAGGATCGTCACCTTGTGCCAACTGTTTTTCCTCTGGACATTCCCATTCCACTCCTTCTGGCTTCTCTTCAACTGGAGCTTGGAACGTCTCTTGGGCGCGTTCGTAGGCAACTCCGTCTACGCCCTTGTGGCCCTTGTGCCGGCCATTCGTGCCTCATATAGAGAGACGTGGTTCAGAACGATGATGCTTGTGCTCTCCATGTGCTGGCAAATCTCGGTACAGTTTTCTCCAACAGTGAGAGACTACCTTATGCGTCTCATCACTCGCCGCCAGATGTGGACGCTGCGGAAGCAGACGAAGCTAGAAGACGACATTGATTGGACCCATTTCGATGAAATGATCAAGCGTGAGCTTGTTTCGCATCGAGCCTTTGCTGAGGAACAAACCAGACCTGACGCTGTGCCGCTGTCCTGGCATGACGTCCCAGTCAAAGTGAGGGTAGAGCGCTATATCCAATTCACGAGCACCTTTGTGCATGGTCGCTCTGCTGACCAGCTCATCGGCCTTCTCAAAGACGACATGGAAGGCATCATCAACACTTACGAAGACTACCGTTTCAGCTCTAATGTCGAAACTCCAGGTGACAAGGACAAAGGGCATGTCGAGCCACGGCTACCCAAGTTCTTGCTCGTCTTCTTCGACACTGCCATTTTTGCCTACGTCTGTTACTCCTTCTGGACCCAGCCTTTTACGTTCAACACTGTCGTTGCTTACAGCACTGTCGTTGTCATCAAGCAAACCATTATTGCCTTGAAACGATATCAGACCATCAAAAGCGCGCGGCGGCTCTTCACAAACATGGTGTCGATCAACATTCTAGGAATGCTGTTAGTCTCTACGCCAGTCACAATCGATAGGAACGTCCTGGCCAAAGACGGCAACATGGTGGCCCTGACGCTGGCTATGGTGTTCGCAACAATTTTTCTTGCAGAGCCCATTGCCCCTACTCTGTTGACGCTGACTGAGAAGGGCGTTGCCGCTTCGTCACGAGTAGTGGAGAGGATAAAGCGCCGGATGAAGAAAGAAAAAGGAGAAAAATGAGATGAGTGAGAGAGACTGTTTGGAGTCTTGACGTGTTGTATACGATGGATTCGACGAAAGGCACATCATGAAGTGTAGATAAACTGGTGAAGTATCATGAATGTTACTTGGCTCACTGAGAATTCGAAATGAGTAATGCTATTCACACAGATAAAAATTACTATTCGCACTATAAAACTGAAATACTACTGCACTAATAGGTAGTACAGCAAACAATACATCAAATAACAGGTCTTCAGTATCCCTTCTATCTGCTCTATACAAATCACCCTAAGGCGACTAGTCTTCTAGCTGTATGATCGCTATAATTTCACTAAATTTATCTTTAATCCCTAAATCGCCTTCTCTCTTTCCCTATAACTGCTGTATAAATTATATATGGTCTGCCCCTTAAATCATTTATTAGCGTATAAGGTATGAAGGTTAGGGACGAAAGACCTGGGTCAGTTCACAACTGGCAGCACCCCTGCTATACAGTATTAACTTACTAGCTTCTACACAGTATTTTCCTTGCAATACAAGGCTAAATCTATATCATAATACTTCATAAAACGATAACTTTTACCACGAATTAAGAATACTATCCTCAAAGATAAACTTAACTGTAATCACTGAGAAAGATACTTATAGTAAAAGTAAGTAGCAATGGCGGTAGTAATAGTGGCGGCGATAGCGATTAGAAAGATAATAATAAGCGTAAGCCCTGGGGATTTAAAATGTCTGCTAAAGGGGGGGTAGCTACAGCGAGCTTTATAGGGAATATGCCTCATTCTAGTGGGTTACAGCAGGCTTAATTGACTTTAGTAGGTAAGGGAGTCTTGATTAGGAAGATGAACTCTTATACTGTGTGGCAGGGGTATCGCCAGCTGTAAAGTGACCCAGGTCTTTCGTTCCTAACCTTTATACTTTACAGTAAAAAATTTCAATTCATTAAAAAAGCTAAAAAAGAGGAATAATACTTGAGACTTAATTTTTATAGTTAATAATAAAAATAAAAGCTTTTATAAATCTATGATATATATAGAGTAAATAATAGTAAAATAGAAAGTATTTATTATTTTTATTTTATTTAAAAATACGCAATTTATTTTACATTTTATAGGGTTTATAGTCTTGCAGGGGCGGGGATAATAAGTATACGGTAATAAATAATGCAGGGGTATTCCGTAGACTGAATGTACTCCGTGATATAATATCAACTCTATCTCCGCTACTGCTGCCATTCAAGATTTTTAATAGCGCATAAACTATCTGTGCGAATAGCAATTTTTATCTGTATGAATAGCATTACTCTTCGAAATACATTAGCCTGCAATTTGCCATTTGAGGTGAATACACATGAGCGTAAGAAGCGATAACTCGAACGCTGTGTGTATTATATACATGCATAAAGTTTTGCACCAAAAAATGAAGCATTTGCAATCCATCTTCGGTAAACGAGAAGATACTGCAAAAATTCTCTCCCGCCGGGAATTGAACCCGGGTCTCAAGCGTGACAAGCTTGCATACTGACCACTATACTACGGAAGATGTTCCAGGCGTTGAGCGCCTGTTGTAGGTGTGGATCACGTGAAGGGCTGGAGAAATTGGAATGATATCCTCTATTTCTTGAGAATTGGCTGCCATTCAAGCTCTCCATGGTCGTCTACATTTGCGTCAGACAAGACTGACAAGACACCAGTATAGTAAAGTCGTTCTGGACATCACGATGCTGAACAGCGCAGTGAAAGAACCCAGACTGCCTACTCCGAATATTTACAGTAAGCACAGAAAGCAAAATAGTCACCGAGGATGATGCGAACCATACGAGGCTGAGCTCAAAATCGCCTCAACCGAGAACACGGGTAGCTACTTCGTACCCTGGTACGGCAATGCCTGGGTGCCCTTCTTCAACGAAACAGTCTCACCATATATTCCTCTGTCGATATGTGGCAAAATATGTTCATTACCAATGGAAGTGACTCAAACTCCACACTACGTCTTGCTTTACCAAGTACAACGTTGAACTTCTAACCTTGCATCCTCTGTGGCCCCGCTACCCTGGAGGAAGTCATTCGCTGAGTTTGCGCAATATCAACAAGAGGTACGAAGTACCTGGCGTCGCTTCCGAAACCTGAGTGTTCGGCTTTTTGCGACGGCGGACTGGACCAACCGTCGTGATCGGCCGCAAGACGGGCGATTTTGGTCCGTACAACTCACATAGTAGCTTGACCTTGGTTAGCCACATGGAGGCTCCGTACACATAACAGCGATAGGCGGCGCAATTGTTTGTTAGCCAGTATTTCGTACCTGATGTCAGATTCCTTGTTCAATGCCCAAAAGCTATATAACAGACGCTCCATACGAAGTACTTCGTAGTTGTCTCCGAGATCAAATAATACCCCTCCCCTTCTGGTGTTACGTGTGGTTGACAATATCCGGCCATGTTTTCGCTAATCTCATCAAGCAGCTTTCCGCCAAGGCCCAAGCGGGGACCCGAGGTGCGCATTAGGTCTTAATTAGGATTAGCTCTGTTATACGACAGCTTACCCTCATACCTCGTAGTACCTCGTATTATTAAACTAAGCGACTGTTTCATGTTCAGTACCAGAAGCGACGCCTCGCAATTTGAATACTTTGTCATGCACGAAGTATAGCCGGCTTACTCAAACAAACAGCCAAAAGTCTACTTACGGTTTGAACTTTGGATTTCTGTTGATCAATACTATCAGCCATAGCTTCGTAAATACCCAATGCCAATTGCATGCATAATATCTCCTCTCTCGCCAATTCGCCAATAATACGGAGTGCATGGAGAGTTCTTTGTTGTCAAGAATGAATGAAGCCACAATTTTTTCCCAGTCGTACTACACCCCTACACGTGACGTCAGCAAAAGGGAAGTATTATTATTACTATGGTGTACTATGAAATAATAATGATGTCCCGAACTCTTGGAACGGGCTGCAGCATCCCCAACACAACGGAGTAATCTGTACATCGTACTACCTCGTTCATCTGAGACATACCTACTTCGTGTCCTACCGATGCAATACCCCTGCGGAAATTGGGCTTCTTTTCCTCATTCTTTACGGAGTACACCGCCAAGACACTGTTTCCGTCGGCACGGGGTAAATGGCGATGCTCACAGACAATGAGAAATTCACCATTCTCAAAGGTCCCGATGACTGGGAGACATGGCTCAAGGAGCTCGAATCAAGAGTGCACCCCATACTATGGGATCACATGTTTCTGGAAGATCCAGGCCATGATCTCATGCCGTGCCCAGTCAGGCCGCAATACTCCGACCTGTCGCCCAGCGCGACCAAGGAGACGGATCTGTCGCCCGCCCAGCAGAGGATATTCGAGGCGGCCGTTCGGGACTATGAACTGCAGAGAAAGGAGTTTGAGACCCAGGCAAAGCTGATCAAACAAGCTAGGGACGCAATTACTGAGTCGGTCAGTAGCGCGAAAGCCAGCCTACTGGAGAATACAGATGCACTGAGGCAGTGGGTGAAGCTGCTTGAGCAGTGCACAGCCCCGTCACAGGCTTATATGATGGCAAAAATCCGAAGGGAGTACGATGAAGTGATCAAAGGCTTCAGACGGACGAGACTGCAAGCCCAATGGCTAGACAAATGGGAGTCCGTCATCCAGTCTGGCATCAAATACAAGGTTCCTGAAATGCAAGGCAGTCAGTGGCTGCGTGATATAGCACTGCTGATCAGGTCTACCAACAACAGCTACGCGTCAGAGCTGATCGCTTTGGCACAGAAGGCCGATGATCAGGAAGCGGCTTCGAGGCAGCAGGGTCGCATGGCGATCACGCAGCTGGCGACAATCGCTGCTCAGATCAATGACCTGAACGCCTTGATCAACCAAAGCAATCAGCCACAGGATCCATCCTCCATCATTGTAGGCGGCGATGAGAGTGAAGCTACCACCAAGCAAGTGATTGCTCAAATCATTGGGCAACTCGCAGCACAGCTCAGTGTCTCGGCAGTGTTGACAGACGTGGATTGGTCCCATCCCATCTTATACAAAGATGTTTCATCAAGGTTGCGGGAATTGGCCATGCAATGCAAGCCAGATTTCCCAATACCCGCGAAGAGAAAGAGGCTCCCAGATGAGGACCCAAAAGAGCTTGACCTGAAAGATTTGTTCCCGCCGTCGCTTCTTAAGAAAAGGTCCGAGGGTGGGATAAGTGAAGGGAGATTGAGCGAGACCAACAACAGACACGAGAACAACAATCATCATGAAAGCAGACAACACAACCATAACAAGGCTGACGCTCGACATCACGAAAACAACAACAAACCTGACGGCAGAAACCATCATCGTCATGAGAGCAACGGCCACAGCCCACACGAGGGGAAGACGCACGGGAGACATCAAAAGGGCGTCGACTGTGCCGCCTGTGGGATGTGGGGACACGATGCCAGCCGATGCTGGTACGTCTTCGACGACTTAAAGCCACTTGGCAGAGCGCAAAACGAATGGCGCGCGGAAAAGGCGAAGGAGTATCTCAGAACAGACAGTCACCTCCGATGGATGGTCGAATCGCGACGCGTTAAGAAAGAAGTCGACGACTGAGTCATTGTTCATTCACTGCCAAAAACAAAACCCGCATGAAGCAGAGATGCGAACACGGCCGAGAATTGGCCTCGAACATTATTATTAACAGCATTCGAGCTTTGCTATGGAAAGTTGGTCCGAAAACAAAGCCATGGTTGCATGTACAAATAACATGCTCCAACTTCGCAAGGTTATAATACCAGTCATTACCGAAAACATTACAAGGGACATCCAAGGGCGAAGAGACGATATGATATTTGGCGGTAGATCTCCGTGATCCTACTTTCTTATACTTATTATAGGTTCTAAATATTAGACATTTGACGCCAAAGAGTAGCCTGATTGAAGTGAAGTGACTGTTGGAAATGCAGCGGATCGTCCCGTGTCGCTTAAAAGAATCTAACGGATAGTCACGTCGGGCATGTCGGCCCGAACGAGAAAGCCGCCGGATTCTGCGCTGCGAGGTGCCGCCAGACCCGGATTTTTCAGCTTGATTAAGGAGCCGAAAGTTTTGCTGAACCGATGCATAAACGGGTTTTGCGGGTGCATCACATCAGGGACTCACCCGCATGCGGAGATTGAAGCGCCAGTGCATGTATTTTATGTTAGGTAGTATAATAATAAAGAGACGCCACTTGAATCATTGGCGGACATGAACGGAGCGGAGCGCAGAAACTCCGGGCATCACCACATGACAGTCCGGATCGAGGACTTGGGAATAAGCAAGCACATGACAGATGCCGGGGCGTCAGAGATGCTGGCTTGATGAACCCGTCTTTCATGGTAATAGTTACGGAGTAAAATAGGTCGTACTACGGAGCACGGAGCGTGTCAGCAGCTGTCGGGATTCCCGGACATGTCAGCATCCCGAGCCATCCGCATTAGTAGCATCGCGAGGGCTTCGGACGTCGATCCATCAGTCATCAGCCAGCCGTGAATCCACAGACTTCCACATGAATGCGCCCGCAGTGAAGGATACGAAGCACGCGGTAAATAATTGTATACATAGTTTTCAGAATCCTGTTTTTGCGACAATAGCAGTCATCTTACGGAGTACCGAGTGCAGTATTAATAGTAGGTAATCGCTTTCTAAGCGCCCTCTCCGTCTGTCTCAGTCATCGGCATCCCGAACATGCCGCATTCCTTCCAGCCTCCATTTCAGTGACCCCCCACACACCAATTCTCCCATTACTTATCTTGAAAGACGCAGACCCCCCCCCGCAAGGGCCGTCGTAGCTGTCCAGTCTTTGCTCTTTTCAACCCTTAGGGCATCCCTCCCTCCCTTTTGCTATACGACTACTACTGCACTGCTCCGTTCCGTTACATATCTCCGTATCCCCGGACCTCCTCTTATCGTTTATCATGACGGCCGATCCGGCACTCGAGGGCTCCACCGCGGCTTCGCGGGTCAAATCCTCGACTTCGACGGTTAGTCAAGCGGCTGCTGCTGCTGCTGCGGCGGGTGTTTTCCCAAACGGCCACCTCGGACACTTGAGCGCGCCGCAGGAGGAGGCGTTGGATAGGTTCAAGGCGGTTCTCGAGGAGAACGGCCTGTGGAAGAGCGGGCCGCCGCCGTCGCATGACGACCAGACGCTGTTGCGCTACTTGCGCGCGCGACGATGGATCCCCGAGGACGCCTTGATTCAGTTCAAGGACACGGAGGAGTGGCGCGCTGCGAACGAGGTTGATGTGCTGTACCGCACCATTGAGCTCGATGCGTACGAGCAGAGTCGCCGTCTGGTATTACTTCTCTCCTTTCCCTCCTTTCCCTCCTCGCAAATGCACATGTAAACAGACGGCTAAACGCGACACCGCAGTATCCCCAATGGACAGGCCGCCGCGACCGCCGCGGCATCCCCCTCTACGTCTTCGAGATCCGACACCTCGACAACAAAACCATCGCCAACTACGAGCGCCTCGGCGCCAACAGCACCTTCTCCCAGGCCAAAACCGACGGCAACACGCCCCCCGGGCTGCTCCGCCTCTTCGCGCTCTACGAGAACCTGACGCGCTTCAACCATCCCTTCTGTACGCACCTCCTCGCAAACCGCGAGAACCCCGACGTGCCCGTGACCATGAGCACCAACATCGTCGACATCTCGGGTGTGGGGCTCAAGCAGTTCTGGAACCTCAAGGGCCACATGCAGGTGGCTTCGCAGCTCGCGACGGCACATTATCCCGAGACGCTGGATCGCATCTTCATCATTGGCGCGCCCATGTTCTTCAGCACGGTTTGGGGCTGGATCAAGCGCTGGTTCGACCCGATTACCGTGTCCAAGATTTTCGTCCTGGCGCCTCATGAGGTGAAACCCACGCTGGAGAGCTTCATCGAGCCCCGGAACATCCCTAAGAAGTATGGCGGCGAGTTGGACTATACGTTTGGCCAGTTGGGCAACCCTGACCCTCTGTGGGATGGCGTTGTGAGGTGGGAGAATGGCCACTCGACGTTCCCTAGCGGGCCGCTGCTGTGGGAAGATGTCCAAGGCGAGGATCGACTCGTGTGTGTCCGGTTAGGCGCTGAAGGTGGGAAAACGAAGAGGGAGGCGATTTGCACGATCCCCAAGGCGTGGCAGCCCCAGGAAAAAGCCGCTGACGAAACAACGGGAACGACCACGACCACGACCACGACCAGTACGTCTATCAACACCGCTGCCACCACTATTGCGGATGTATCTGAGGGAATACAGACTGGTGAGTTGCAGACGCACGATGACGCCACACAGACCGATGGCGCCGCGGAGGCAATTGAGAAGTTGATGATTGAAGACGAGAAGCACAATGATACCAAGATCACAGAGGTGCCGCCAGCCTCTGCCACCATTGCATGAACGGAACAGGAAGACCAGTAAATTGGCAGGAAAAATAATCAACGTGGACAGTACCACGTACACCCTCCCTCCTTTTTGGAGTATCACGGGGGAATGGTGTTTTGCATGGGGATTTTCAGGATTATTGCTTGCGACGACGGTATCTATATCACTTCTCAGGGAAGCAGACGGCCTTGAGAGTATTTTCAGGCTTAAGGGGAGTACGTCTTATACCAGTATCCATGGCGAGTATGTATTATACAGACATGCGTTAACGAGTCAATGGACTCTATAGATTATTATTATTATTGTGTTGCAGTATCTTCTCTGCTTGTAGAAAATGTAACAGCATGGTGACCAAACGTCTTTCTAATTGCTTCTCGGCCAGCTTGTTTGGCCATGTTTATCCAAATCCTCACGTCTCTCCTTTCCCAACGGCCCTCCTCCTCCTCCACTCCTCCACGCCCTTGCCAATCTCCTCCCACGTCACACCATCTCTCACCAACCTCATTGTCACGCCCAACTGCTCCGTCTCCCTATTCCTCGCCTCATCATCGAAAAATAGCATGTCCTCATACCGCAGTCCAGTTTTCTTCTGCAGCGCTTCGAAATGCCGAATCTTACTCCCCGGGTAAATCTCCAACCCACCGTCAAAGGCATCTATCGCAACAGCAGCCCTCTTGCTGCGCGACCCCGATGATTTCTTCTCTTCCCCATCGGTCGCAGGGGGTAGTTGTAAGCCCTTGAGTAATTCGCGCGCTAGACTGGGTGCGCTGGTCCGCGACGCCACGCCTAGCTTGATTTTCACCGTCGCGCAGAGGTGAGGCAGGACCTGGAGAATCGCAGGCACGTCGCTGTAAAAGGCGAACTCCTCGCCGCTGCGGTCTGTCGCGGCGGTGTGTTGCGCATTGATTTTGAGGGGCGGAGTGACGTGGGTGTCGACCCAGAAGGGCCACAGCGTGTAATCGAGATCGAAGACGATGAGTTTAGGGAACGGGAGCGACGGGTCGGCGAGAGAGGCGGGGAGATTGCTGTTGGTGATGGCAGCAGCAGCAGTCGTATTGAAGGTCGGCGTTGTTGGTGTGTTTGTGCCGGTGGAGGGGAGAGAGAGCGAGAGAGAGATGTTGGATGAGGAGGTCGGAAAAGAGAGCTTTCTGGGCATGGCGGAGGTATTAATCGCCGTTCAATATACGGAGTACTGACATTGAAGCGTAGATATGAAGTTGATAGATGGAGGGGCAGAGGGCGATGGTGGAGTTGTCATTCCTGGGGTTAGGGTCGGGTCAGTGTGCGTGGTAGTGTTTGATGCCCTGCATTTTGAGCCATCGCCGCAGCGTGTGCCTCGTGCAGCCCAGATTGGCATGTTTGATGATTTCTCCGTATGTGACAAAAGGGGTCTTCTGGATCATTTGAAGTATATAATTCCTCTTGCTCTCTGTAATCTTTGGCGGCCGTCCCGAGCGCGGTTTCGACTTGCCGGCCTGTTGCTCTCGATAGCGTCGAATGATACCATATACGGCGTCTCTGTGACATTGTTGCGTTGAGCTCGAATGTCGCTGCGACCCGCGCCCTCATGAGAGGGCTCCATTCTTTTTCCGGTGCCATATTTTCAGTATTTTCAGCATTTTCAACCATTCTTTTGGGTGTGATGTTGCTAAAGTTGCAGCTGAGTTGGATAAAGGTGATGTCGTAATGGTTCCTGCTGAGGCGGCCCCGCCTTTATACATTTTTGGGACTTTTGTGTACTTCGCTTCGTACTCCTACTATTTATTGTATTGCAACACGCTGATATAAGACCATTGGCAACCCAAAAAAGAAAAAAAGAAATGCTAACAGAATCCCCAAGTATGCATCTAATTCTTTCCTCCTTCAAGCAGGTCCTCCCCCGTTGGGCCGCTGCACTTCAAGCCCTCCATCAGCTTTTCATCCACACTCGCCTCCTGAGCCTGGCCTGCTGTATCCTCGAGGCTCTTGATGCTACTGGCCCTGCTCACATCTGCACTCAACGGGCTCTGCACCCTTAGCCCTAGGTCCTTTTCCGTCGTCTCCAGAGTCTCGCCACTTTCGGTACCCTTCCAGTTAGCGGCCGCGACTTGCAGAACAGGCTCTCCCTCCTTGGGCTCGCTGACCTCCTGACCGGGAACTGGTGCGCCGCCATCAGCAACTCGCCATACCACTGACATTCGATCCAGTGCTCTTGCTCCCTTTCTACTAGAGCCCCTGATACCATCCATAGCATCCCACTCTATTGAGAAAATCCCGCTATCGTTCGGCTTCCCATCCTGTTCAGGGCCTTGCCCCTCGAAAAAGGCATTGAACCAGACATGACCAACTGCTGTCACCATTGTGAGCCCCATGGCTTTGGGTGTCCTATTCCGCCGCTCCACTGAAATGTTGATATCGCTGTTGGGGATGCGAATGGGTTGGTTGGGCTTGAAGATGACAGCCATGCCTCCTGGCTCCTGGTCCTCTGGTGGTTCGGTACGGACCTCAGCCGATGACGGCCCCGGCATGGCTCCAGATTCGGGTGTTATCTTGGCTCTTAATTTATCCACCTTTTGATGAGACCCTGGTGGTGATACTTTTTGGATAAGACTGGCCCCTTTTCGTCTGAGCAGCTGTTCCATCGATTGATCCGAAGGTCGTCGTGATGTATCATCAGATTTGTCGTTCTTCTTCTGCTCATCATTCGCCGCCTCTGAGAATTCCACCTGATCGGGAACCTTTTCCTTGGGGTTGGTCGAATATCCCGCCAAATCCCACATTATCTCTGAGAGACCACCGCCCTCAGGCGCGTCTCCTTCCACCACCACCCTCTCCTCCTTCTTAAACGTGTGCATCACCTCGATCTTCTTGCCCTCATCGGCAAAGCCTTCAACATCCATCTTCACTCCATTCCGGAGACCCCATACGTGAATCTCGATAATCTCAATGGGTCGGTCGATGTATTTTTTCCCGCCCTTGGTCCAACGGTCAACATAGCCAACCCATCGCACTTGGGAGGGAATTGATACGCCGGCTCCAAACTGAGGCCGCATGCGACGTTGAGTAAATCGTGCCAGGGCATCTTCAGCCTTCCACCCCTCCTCTGCAATGAGATAACTGCAACTGGCGGTCCCGCTTCTTCCCTTCCCAGCCTTACAGTGAACGACAACGACTCTGTTCTTATTTCTCTCGCCTTTGGCTGGCTTAGAATCTATTTTCGGGTCTGGTCCATTGGGTGTGCCAGCTACGGTCGCTGATGACTGTGATTGCGTATCTTGCGTGGCTTCTTTAACATCGCCGTCATACAGCCAATTCCTCATACTAGCCATAATCATCGGCACGAGTCTAAATGGCGGTGGGTGATGATCAGGCCACGGGTAGTGCCATATTCGTCCGTAGACAGCCTCATCCGGATATCCAGTCCCCTCTGCGCGAAACTCCCATATTGCCCAATCCTTGCCATGCTTGGAGTCTAGGAAGGCGACGAGTTGGTCGAGAGGATTTCGGTAAGCAAGTTGGGGGTACGTTTGCGACGGTCCTGATCTAGAACACGCAACTCGTGATTAGCTACAGAATGGTAGAAAGATGGATTAACGAATGAGGTTATTGGACGCACGTAGCAATGATATAATCCGTAACATAGCAAAGGTCCAGCCCTGCCTCTGGATGTCGTGATCGCGGACTCGCAATGATTTGCCGCAGAATCGAAGCCATGGCGGTAGGTCGTATACACTTATTGCTGGCAGACGAAGGATCCGAGACACTGCCACCACGATGCAAGAGGCGCGGCCCTGCAGATACGGTTCAGACAAGCCAAGAAGGCAACTTCTCCTCTGGGGAAATGTAATGGTCCAAACAGCGACCAAGGCACGAGGACAAGGAGGAGGTAATTACTTTAGGTAAAGACAACTTGAAAGAAAAGGACCCAAAGCGGCTTTTATTAGGCACTGTGTCTCGTGCCAGGCTGCCTGATCGATAGCATTCGCTGTGGATTGGATGAGGCCTCAGCACCTGAAATCGTCAATGCTACGGGCGTATGGGAGGCCTGCCAGCGGTTGCAGCAGCGTAGCTCCAGTGAGCTCCAGCGAGTTCCCGGGCGACGTCATCACCAACAGTTGCCCCACGGCGGGTCTTCTTCCCCGCCTGTGCCACAGGTGGCGCCAACTTTAGTACTGATCTGTCAGATCTCGGCGTCTCAGGCTGCCAGTCTGCTGCTCAGCCACCATCACGGAGCTGACTAGGTAGCTTGCTGAAGCTAACAAGCCGGCCACCTGGCTTCAAAGCCATGGACAAATTGTGGCAATAACAGACAGTTTGATTACGCATACTCATCATCGTGCCAGGTAAAGCATACACGTATTGAAAGAGCTAGAGGAAGCCTAAACAGTAAAAATAGTTACAACGTCAACAAACACCAGTGTAATCCGTTGCACACCATCTTATGCCATTTTACTGCCAGCCTTGTTCCATGCCCAGTGGAGGGGAGGCGTCTCTTCTCCTTGATGACATCTTCCCCAAATCCCCGTTGATCCCAGCGGTGCTGGAACTCCCCCTGAAAAGCTGACAAAAACCATTATTGGATCCAGTAGATCATAGATTTGGTCCCGGTTCCTGCAGGCCAAATCCGTTTGTCGCAAAGCCAAGGCTCGGTTGACTTCTATTCCAGTTAAGAATTTCAGTCATCTACCTTGGTAGCGTCGTCACCGGTTTTATTCTCCTTGTCTCATGTGTCTCGTATGAACTATAAGGGCCGCAGGTCGGACACCGCACTGTTGGAATAGAGCTCACCACTGCTCTGTAACCGATTTTGTTGTCCATTACGACGTCTTCTTGGCGGGGCCAGCGCTGACGTACTTGGTGATATCGGTAACGTCGTGGAACTGGCGGCCTGCGTTCTTGACGCCATCCCAAACCTGCTTGGCGGCGGGAGGAGTTCCCTGGGCACAAACAAGGTGGTCGACTCGCGCGCTAAGAAGAGCCAGGGAGGTCTGCACATGGCTGCTCTGAGTGTAGCGCGCACGGATGAATGCGGTGTACAGACCAAGCAGAATCCAGGACCTACGCTGGAAAAGGACGGCAGACAGAAGCACTCGAACCCACAGGAGAATCTCGAGAGTGGCGACGATGGACATGGACATGTCGTAGTACTCCTTGACGAAGGCACCGATCTTATCGGCCCAAGGGTTGGTAACCTTGGCGCGAGGAGAGGAACCGTCCGCGGGGGCCGGTAATGGCATGAAGATGGGAATCAAGTTGGCGCGAGTATAGGTAGCGACGTGGAAGACGGAGTAAACGCAATACGGGAGCAGAGCGAGGGGGTATTGAGGGGAGAGGAGCCAGACAAGCGCCAGCACTGAGAACAAAGTGGTTAGTAAAATGAATGGCGAAATAGCAAGGAGCTCGTTAACCATACGGAGGTATTGGACGTTCTCATCAGCCAACAAGCCGATGATGCCATTTGGCATCTTGCTACCAGTCTTTGCCCGAGCCCGTTGCGTCTTGTAAACAACAATGCCATAGGTCAGGGCAGCTGCGGCGAATGAGCATCGATAGGAGAACTGAGCCATGCCGCCATAGTAGTTCATGCGTAGCCAAGAGAAGCTGTATCGGATTGTGGTCAAGATGAGCGTCATGTGCCTGTGCGAGGTTTCGAGTCAGCGCGTTGCCACGACTTTCCAGTCACCCAGGACCGTTGATTCCTTTGCTTTTGTCCTATGTTGGCCGGGGGGGGGGGGCTCTTCTCTTGCTCTCTGTTCTGGGACGTGCATGGAGAGGTCGAAGGAAATGCTTCAAAGGTGACGTGGGCAGGGGAGAGCATACCCGGCAAACCAAGCAACTGTGCGACAGAAGCATCGTCAGCAAATCTGAATATGCAGGCGGATTGGGGCTAATCTCGCATGCCACCTACATTGTAGAGTCTGGGCAAGGGCCAGGATGCGCTCCTGGAGCGGGACATTGGCATTTGGGGGTGCCATGATTCTGCGGTGATTCTGCGGTGCTAGCTGCTGTCGCGCGAGAGACGGACGAGAATTGAGGGATCGCGAGGATGTGCGTAATGCCGCGGCAGACGATGTGATGCAGCTGAGTCGTCGTGAGGGGTAGCAGGATGACGCTAATGGGCGGTTCGATCACTAGAGCAAAGGTTTGGGTTGGGCTAGAGGAGAGGCGATAGGCGATAGGCGAAGAGCGTTTAATCGTAGGTGGAAGAGAACTGTCGACTCGACTTGAACGAAGGCGGTGATGAAGGAGAAGAAGAAAGGAAGAAGTGGAGATGGATCCCTTCGGGTGGTTTGTGGTGGCTGGAGAGATATGCACGATGAGCAATGTTGTCCAACCAGGTTTGGAGGTATGAAAGGGAGATGGAAGAGCCGAGCCTTGGATTTATAAGAGAGAGCTTGTCGTTGCCTAGGAAAATCGGTGGGTGGTCTGGTGGGTGCGTCATAGCGATTAGGTACCCACTAAAACTCCCTGCAGAGCTACGCTACCAGGTGTGGACAGCTTTCAGCATCAACAAGCCATGTATGCTAAAAACAACGCTTCGAGAATCAGGTGATAATGATATTAATAAATATTTTAACACAAGTAATCGCCACCTGAGGGCATAAAGCACCCTACCAGCACCCTAAGCATATAGAACATCTTATCTAGCCCAACGCGCTTGGCTCAAGTCCTGCAGTTTACATCATACATACTTCATACAAAGTATGGAGTAAGTGAAATAAATGTATGTACAAAGCTGCTAAAACACCCGTCAAGGGATTCTAAATCTCTCTCCATCCCTCCATCACTCCATCCTCGACATAACAGTGAATCATCATTGCTCTTTCGTCACTTCAACCGACTGGCTGTGCTCATGTCTCGCATGGACTGAGTCTCCCTGCCACAGGCTTCGGAACTTACCTCCTTCGTTGCTCAGCAAATCTCGCGGTTTTCCCACCTCTACTATCTCTCCTTCACTCATCACAATGACTTTGTTACAGTCCAAAGCTCCCTTGAGTCTGTGCGCAACACAAATGATGGTATACAACGGAAACTCGCGTTGTATCACACTCCACATCGACCTCTCCGTCTTCATGTCCAATCCGCTGTTGAATTCATCCAAAAGCAAGACACCGCCTGGCGTCTTCTCGAAGGACGAGCCAGATCGCTGACGCAATTTGACTCGTACTATAGCCCTGGCGAGGCTGAAGAGCTGCTTCTGGCCGCGACTTAGGGCATCGCCATTCAACTCGGCGTCGAGCCCGCCACGAGATTTGACCAGCTCCCAGAGCCCGACTGCTTGGAGGGCATACTCACATTCTTCATCCTGCTGTGCTTGCGATTTGCCATGTTTGTACGTATCGAAATCGAGCTCGGAGTCTTTTCCGTGATACTCCAAATTATCACGTACGGTACAGCGCTCCCGCAAGAAGAACGGCACCTGTGGGAGGGCGATGATACGATTCCGGAGTGTTGAACAAGCTACATCACACGTATCGACATTGTCAAGGAGTACGTCCCCTGAGGTTGGTTTGAGGAAGCCTTGGAGAAGGAGAAGCAACGATGACTTGCCACTACAATTACATCGTTAGAAAATCCACACACTTGAACAATTGGGGGATCAGACTACCTTCCAGTTCTTCCGTAGATCAGTACTCGCTCACCCGAAGCTGCCGACATGGAGATATTTCGGAGAATATTCACACTGGAGGCATTGGAGCCTCTTGCTTTCTTCTTGCCTGGAAAAGATATGTCCGTCCTAGAGCAAACGCCAATCAGTACATTGCTGCTGCAGACTCTATTTAAGTCGGCCTGAGTAAGATCGATGGGATGACTACATACCTATAGGCAGCGGAGACTCGGTCCAGCTTGATATCACCGGCACTAGGCCACTGACGGTCCGGAGGAGCTGAGACGTTTCGATCTGAACCCTCACGAGGGACCCTGTGTTCCAATGTTCTCAAGCGACTGAGAGCCACTGTGGCAGTCTGCAATTCGGAATAGCATCTCACCAAGTTGCCCATCAGTTCTCCAAATGACATCAAACTAACAAGGCCAACGCCAGTAAAGCCTGCGCTCGTGCGTAACTGAGTAGCAAGTGCAACGAAAAAAATGGCAAAGGCTGCGACGCACAGATTGAGAACCATATTGAGCCATTGTTGCAGCATTGGAAGTAGATAGGATGATCGCTGGGACTCGTCAAGGAGCTTTGCGTTCAAATCAATGTTTGCAGAAACCCATCCAAATGCGCGAATCGTTGCAAGGCCATCAATGGTCTCCATGAAGTGCTTGCTAGAGGCGCAAGGCCAGTTAGAACTCAACATGCACCAAGGCAAAGAGGCGACACACGTAGAAATGGATTGTATGGGTTGGTAGACTTACTACAGAGGCTCCTTTGACTCCAACATAAGGACGCGGAGCTGCGTTGAGGTCTTCAAGTAGCATTTCTGAACGAAGAAAAGCACGAATAAGATGACGGGGTATCCAATGAGCACGTATGGCGACGCAATACCGATAAGCGCAGCTTGGCCAACGGCGGTTAGGCCAGTAAGTACCGTGTTACCAAGAGAGTTATTTAGGTCATTGTCAACAATTGACATGTCCTGCGAGAAATAGCCTGTTGGAACTCCCGCGTCCACGGTAGTATAATACTCGAGGGGTGCTCGTAGCAGGATGCAGAGTGCCCGGAAATGCAGTTTCGAACTTGCCCTTGGGCCCATGACATTGCCATTGTAGCCGAAAAAGGCCGCGAGCAGAGTTAGACAAACAATTTGGAGCATAAAGTATATTCCAAGGTAGAATGAGAGCCTTTCCAGGCCGTATTTCGAGTTTTGCCAGAACTCTAACCAGACTGTGGAGAAGTTGTAGAGGAAGGCAAATCCAATTCCAGCTGTGAGGAAAGGCAGTAGCATGGTGACACCTATGGCTACAAGGTAGAACTTATAGTTTGCAAGGTCGCTGGTAGATCGATTCGTCTCGGCGTCTGGCTCGTTCTCCTCGGATTTCGGGGCTGCGCTGAAAGATGTTTCTGCCCCCTCCTCCTGGGATGACTGTTTTGGGGTATTAGCCGTGTCGAGGAGAAACTCACCCAGAGCACCGTCTTTGGATAGCTCTAAATCCGTAACGGAACTTTGATGCAGTATCTCTTTATCGCGGAGGATAATGACCCAGTCGGCGAGTCGGAAATGTCGGGTAGGCTGAGTGGAAAGAAAAACTGTTGTCCCGATCTTGCGAAAGAGTCCATCAGGGCCAAAGACATCGCGGATAATAAGATTCTCAGTATGAGAGTCCATTCCACTTAGTACATCGTCGAGTATTGCCACATCGGGACGGGTATATAATGCCCGGGCCAGACATATCCTTTTCCTTTGCCCGCCACTGAGAGCCAGGCCTTTGCTGCCCACGACAGTCTGATCTTTTCTTGGTATTGATTCAAAGTCACTTGACAAATGACAAGATCGCACGACCTCTTCATACCATGGCGCATTGTAGCTCCCAAAGCCGACAATGTTCTCCCTAATGGTAGAGTTGAAGAGGAATGGGTCTTGATCACAATATGCCATCTGCGCCGTGTGGTCATGCCAATGCACACTACCTTCAGAAAAGGGCACTTCCCGTAGAAGTGCCTTGCAAAGCGTCGACTTTCCGACTGCCATTCCCCCAGTAATCATTGTGAAACTTGAGGGCCTGATGGAAAGCTCAATGTTCTCAAGAGCCCAAGAGTCCCCATCCCATCCAAATTTGCCGTTCTGTACGGTAAGCTTGAGGGTTTTGTCGCTGCCTGGGGCTGTGCGAACACTGTCGTCCATAGTCGCATCCGAATTGCTCGTCCGCTTAGTTGTCTCCATCTCTTCAGCTGGCGACTGGCCGTCGCCATGAGATTCGGACTCAAGGAATGCTTGGACTCGATTGAAGCATGTAAGAGCCGCCAGTAATTGTGGCACAGACTGAAACACTTGCGTGAGTGGCTGGCAAAGAAGATTGATCCAACTCAGGGCAGTGAATGCTTTCTCGATGTTGAGGTTGTCCGCGCTGAAAGCAAATGTAACAACTGGGGAGAGAAGCAGAGGCGCAAAGGCAATGACAGTCGAAACTGTCGTGATGATTCGAAACCTCTTGGCTCCGGCGATCTCGCTTTCGCGGCATGTCTGGACTAGTCTCCCGATCTGATAGCTCAGTCCGGACATTTTGATGGCTGGTAGGCTGGGGATGATTGCAGAGGTAAATGCCACTCTCCTCTGCAACAGCGACATCCATTGACCTTGCCGCTTACCAGCAAACCTCGCAACGATCAGTGTCAAGCCTGTGCAGGCAAAAATGACGAGGATGGGAGCAATAAAGGCAACACCGATTTGTCTATGTAACAGCCAGCTTGCTAGGGCTGTTTCGATGATACTTGCCCAGCATTCATGAAGGTCTCGTATACCGCCTTGTATGCGACCAACGTCGGAGTTCATCAAGGTGATGGCTGAACTGTTCCCATCCTCCTTGGCATTCTTATGAATCGTCTTTCGGTAAATTGCGGTCACCAGGCACGCTCGAAGTCTGATTAGGGCGCGTTGATGAAAGTACCAATAGAGGCCAGTCGAAATTGCGAGACCGGTATAGATGACAGCTGCGGCGCCAATGAAGCCATAGCCCACGTTTGCAGACGTCTTACTAGGGACCTCTCTGAGGTACTTCAGAACGGCGTTGATGAAGAAAGGTTGTGTGAAAGAAAACGCAATAACAGCCAACCTGGGGAGAATCGGCATCAAAAGCGGCCATTTGAGGATCGTTATTACCGAAAAAAGTAGGGGCCGGCCTTTGCGTTTGGTATTGGTATTGGAATTGACTCGACGCCGCTCAAAGTCATCCCAGAATACGTCCTGGTAGTTCTCGGCCAGCAGACTCTTATCGAGTATGTAAAGATCGCCGGCCGACAGAGGTTTGTGGTAACCGCGGAAAAGCAAATCGTTTAGCCAGAAGAACACGCTCTGGTTGAAGATGTTGCTTGTTGCTTCTGGATTTCGATGGTGGCTCTCCGGTCCTTTGATCCACCTAGTCTTGCTCTGGGCCTCGATCAGCAGCACAGTGAGTTTGACGCCGATGGATGCCGTGAAGACCTTGGTATAAGGAGACTGTCGAGATGACAGCCACTGGGTGCGCGACTGAGCAACATCAAATAATAAAGTGAAGAATAGGTAAACATTGAGGAGTGCAGACGGTTTCAAGGTCCGTGAGTGGTCGAACACCGACACGACCAGGATCAGGGTGGCGGCGACGAGGGATAAGGTTGCGGCCGGGATGGTTGTTCGCTCGTGGCTTGGAGCAATAGTGCAAGCTAAGACAAGGAGGGCTATTTGAAGGCTGAGGTAGCACCCAATAGCGGCGAATTTCAGCTTCTGGAAGCTCCAGCCTCCGCTGAGAATAACGGGTCGGCGGTAGAGGTAGACTAATCGCAAGACGGCAAATATGATAAAGGCTGATGATGGAGCAATGGAGAGCATCGACTGTTCAAACAACCTGGTGAAATCGAAGTCATCACGGCAGCCAACGACGGCAGGGCCAAAGGAGTCGTCATTGAGACATTCTGATGGTCTGATGGTGGTTGGAGCTGCCATTGAAGCAGTGCTGTGCTGTTCTCTCTGTCTCTTTTTCTCTCTCCAGGAATCAGATGAAGACGGTTCTTGTCGACAATGGATGGATCCGTGGGCCCATGAGGTGGGCGAGATCAAGCGTTGTTGATGGGAGGAAAAGAGAAGCTTTCCATGGTGCTTCGATTGATCTACTTGCCGGCTGGCGTTTCTGGAGGGGAATTTAAAGGCAGTTCCAACCGCGACTCTTGTGGTTCCGGCTCCCTGCGGCCGAATCCTTCATACAGATAGGTACTCCGTACTATTACCTATTAATCGTACGAGACAAGAAGCGGGGACAAGGAAGCGCGTCACTGCGGCAGCCTACATGTACATATTACTACTACTACGGAGTAATACTACTACCACTACTACTACTACGATGCTACTTCAGACACACCTGGCCAACATCTCCCAAAAGGGTTGGCTGCAGCTGGCGGGAATAACACATATTTTATCCCATACCGCATCCACACTCGGCATCTTGAGTCTCTCCAACCAGGCAATTTGCCAGATACTGACTATCTACCATCTGTGTAGCATTGGTGCATGACATGGGTAAGTTTAGGTAGGTAGGCCTTTATCTACCCGTGTGCTCCGTCACCCTGTCTTGGACGCTTGAACTTGCTTGGAATTATGTCACAGTCAATCCCTCCTCGCTGTATACACTCCCAGTCTGTATATGAGTTCTCTATAAACCACTCCTGAATTTTATCGAAACGCCGGCACTTGTGTGGAGTTTTCATATCGGGGAGCACGTTCATAACGTTATTGGGATCTCTTTCCATAAGAATCGGAGTCACATCACCCGTGCACATAATCGCTAGACGCAAGGTTGTGATGCAGTGATCGACATGCTCCCGGAAGTCATGGTGGTTGACGTGGCGGAGATCGTCTGGAATCGTTTCGTTCGTGTATTCGGCTCGGTATGTGTATCGGCGTATCATGTCCTATGAAAGGGCGCCATTCTTGTTAGCCTAATATTCATGCTGGCCAAAAGTTCTCATAATTCATACCAGGCAATGAAGTTGATGGAAAACTTCGAGATTTGCTGCGATACCTCCTAGTTCCGGCCGGAAGAGCTTCTTGCTCTGCTTGTTGGATTTGTTCATCTGTGGGAGTTCGGACATTTGTATGATAATATCCCCCACTGAAACTTTCGTTAGCCAGACAATATTACAAGAAAAATTACCCAAAATGGCCACTGGGAAAGCTTGGAGGGAATCCCAGATGTCGACATGGTGAGAATGGCGGAACAACTTACTCTCCCAAAGACGAGCCCACACCGCATCTTTCTCAGGGCTTGGTGTTCCACGGTAAATATCTTGCTCATCGAAGTCGTTTGGCCATTCATATTCCGTGTACTCCAGTGAGGATAAAACAGGAGCTGTACCAAAAACCCGTGTAAGCGACGAAAGTTGGGATATTCGTATTTCATACTCACAGTATGTGGAGAGCAGTCGCGTGCATGTTTTCTCATTGAAGGGTGTTCTCAAGAGCATTAATGCTATCTGAGATAGAGCAGCCCCAATCAGTAAACCTATGACAAGAAAGGGTATACTGCGCTTATCTGAACCACACTTGGGCTGAGATCGTGGACTGTTGGTCAATGGTCTGGCTGGGATATCCGACGACATCAACGGCTGTTTTGATTCCTCATCAACGCTTTCCATTGCGCTTATTTTGCGGCGCAATTGGTTATGTTAGTGGTACTCCTGCTTGAGATCGATGAGCTATCCATTGAAAGAGACTTCTTCAAGCCGGCATTAAGAGAGGGATCAGTATGGGGCTATCAAACAAGACAGTGGCTTCTCTAGACTGTGGGGTCATAAGCTTCGCAGGCGTCTGGCAACAACTAAATTTGACTCTTGGCAACGAATGCATCGCTGCTCGCTTACCGTATACCGCAGCTAGCCACTTCATATTGTATGTCCAAAAGTTTTGATTACTAAAGGCTACTTCGTACATCGGAGCATAGATTAGCCTGCATTAGTACATGCATACCTGCATATGCCTAGTATCGGTGAGAGTCTTCAGACAACATTGAACCAACACAGCGTTACCTCGCAGTAACGAGGTATCACTCCGTAAACCCTCAGGTTTATAGCAACAAATAGGCACTCGGCCAATGCCGAATATAGATGAGTTTCCGAGACTCGCATGTGGGCCGAATCTAGCCGGGAGAAATCTAGATGGGCAGGTGGGTGTTGTGGCGCATATTCGTCATCCTCGGCTAGCACATTGGAAGTCATCAACCGCTCCATCAGACTCATGCTTGCAATACGAAGTAACTCGTGCCGCGTGACTAGGATTTTAGGCCACCCTAACTATCTGAGGCCAAATGATGGCGCCCATGGTAACCAATACTCCCCGATAGCTTACGGTCTAAACATTGTTTTCCTGATAGAGTAAATATTGTTTTTTGGCATTGGTGGTACTTTTATTCTAGGTAGGTATCTATGTGTATGGAGATCCTAAATAGCAATACAGAATGGAAAAGATAAAAAGATCAAAAAAATCGATTGCTTCTCGGCATTACCTCCGTGTATATACCCACTGACCCCAAAGTTTAAACAATCCCGCAATCCGGAAACTTGACTACTATAATGGTATTGGTGTCGTCGAATGCAGCATCACGCGCCAGCAACATGTGACTGCAGTGCTTCGTGTGAGGAAGTTCGCCAATGTAGCTATCAATTGCCGCTTTCCCCTTGCCCAGAATCGCTCTATGCATCTTTTGCCACATGGCTGTGCAATGTCGGATGTGGTATTCCCAATTCACAAACAACCCAGTAAATTCTCCCGTCATGATCTCTTTATGCGAAAGAGGTTGCGTTTTGTTAGGATCCCGGAACCATTCCCAAGTGGTTATGTTGTCAAAGTCCTCAGAAAGCTCGGCGTCGTAGCACTGGTAAGGGAGCCAGCAAAAGGACATTATATCGAATTTACAGCCGCGCTGGCGTGCTTCCGTAGCTGTAGATCCACACGGCGATTTCATGATGTATGTCGGCTTGAAATTGGTTTGTCCGCCGAGTGTGGTTGCAGCTGTGGCAGTTGAAGCTGATTCTTGAGAACGATGCTCAACAAACATGACATTCGCCACGACTAGTGCGGAGACTATCAGAGCCAGAAACAGAGAGACAAGTTTGACTTGCCAGGATAGCCAGGCGCAGCGAGTCGATGATTTGATTCTCGACAGAGGCAGTTCAAGGTCGTCGTCTGTTTGATCGTCGGCAGAGAGAAATCCCTGATTTTCTGGGGTTTTCATGCTTGATTCAGAGTGACGGCTATCGTAAGTAGCGCCAAATGTCGAAAACCAACACCTCAGATGTTGCAAGTAGTCTGATGTTGAAGAAGTTATGTGGCGAGGCATATTGACGGGAGACTGACGGGTACCAGTAAAACGGCAACGAAAAATATTGTAAGAAAGGACAACCTTGTTTGGGGGGATCGAGGGTATCCATCCCTCAACCTCCGCTTTAGTGTGTCAAAAATGTATAGAATAATGATAACAAGGACTTACTTACCCCGCACAATTAACCTTGAAGGAAAGAATCGTACGACCTGAGCCGGGTTGTGAAGTGATAGGAGGCTGAAAGCAAAAGAGCCATGCAGGTGCCCGTAGCAGTGTTGGTAGTTGAGGCCCGGCTTTGCAGAAATGGATACCAGGATGATAGGGGGTGAGGCGTGTATGGAAAAATAGTGTGGCTGTGTACATTCCGATATGCACGGGGATCCAACATGAACGCTACATGTCCTAGATTTCAAATCACGATTGCCACGTACGTTGCATATCTCCAACAAGCACTGCAGAGATGCCGTGTCTCTCGCATCGGGACTTTCCTAATCAAGCTCTACCTGGCGGCTTACACAGGTACACAAGGGAATCGAACGGATCCCATCCACCTCACAAGCTCCGCACATACGACATGTGTCTCGACAACGACAGAGGCATGGTTCGAGAGTATGCCTACATCAAGTGGGTACAACATTCATATTTGCATAGAGATATTGTGATATGATCAGCGGAGGTAATACATGATAGTTTTGACCAGGTCAAGTTACGAATGTTGTTCGAGATATTGCCAAATAGCGCTCCAACTGCGGCACTGATGAGGACTTTCCCATCCAACTACCAGGAATCTCCCATTGATTTTCACTGGTCCTTCCAGTGTCAAGTCCGCACCGCACATAAGAGCTTGACGGATGTAATCAAAGCAATGAGAGATGTGCCATAGTCCATGTGTCATGGCAGTAAATGACGGATTACCAGTGTCCTCCGGATATTCAGCGAGTAGTTCATCGGAGTCAATTCTGCCCTCAACCACATTCCAGAACATTTTTCTAATGGCTCCCTATGTTGGAGTTAGTAAAAGACTATTAAAGGCTGACGAGATGTTTGGAGGCCTGGTCATGTTTGAAGTACTAGAAGGGTGAAGCATTGCGTACCAAACAATGGAGCTGATGGAGCACGCTGACTCCAAAAAGACCGCGTCCATCAACTGCCTCAGCAGCACGTAACCCATAGTCAGTATAATTATCAATCCAGATGAATCCTTTGTGCTCGCTCTCTGCTATTCATGTGTCAAAAATTATTCAGGAACTTTCATCGAGCCGCAACCTACGTCCACTAAGACTTTCCCAATCTTCGTCACTCTGATTCGAAGGTCGCACAATAAATCTCAAATCTTCTTTAAATGTCCTCGTTTCTTCTGGGACTTTCCTTCAGTTAGCGTTAATCACTACCAGCCACCACCGGCATGAAGCCTGAGTGCTTAAACTCACATGACGGGAACGGTGACTTGGTATCATCGTTCTTCGAGTTCAAGACGTCTCGAGATTGCTCATAGAGACGGAGCGTAGCCCACGTGAGGAAAGCATTCAAAATCAGAGTTGCGACGAGGAAGGCTAAGAGAATCCTCGCAAAGAACGTCCATGACTCTCTGGCCTTGGGCTTTTGATCCTCTGGTGTTTTGGGCAATTTCTCTTCGTCAGAAGGTAAGGATGAGTACTGTTGTCGCATCTGTGACACTTTGGTCAGAGCCCACGACATTCTTGCCAACATAGTCTCAGTAAATTTTCTTCTTTCGAGTATTGTAGAATACTGGTGTGGAAGACTGGTGCGGAAGGCCGGCATAGATGACACAGAGCTACCTAGGAGATAATGGGAGACTACAAGGCCCTCGGCTCGCTATACGTCGATTTCCACTTTAGGCAAGCTAACTAAAGGATCTTCAGCATGTAATGTCTCATTTACCCATGCAATCTCTGACAGGGGGGTTCTCCGCGCCGCCTGGTGAACCAACAACTTCACTTGCTCGTCTTGGGGGCCAAATTTCCAGTACCAAGCGGGCGCCCAACCTTATGTTCCTCTGTGCGCCCAATCTTCACCTTTAGGCCAATAACTAAGGCGATACCCATTTTCTATATTCTTTCTTGATTTTACAATGGCTTTCCTACATCCTAAAGTTGACAAGTCGTTTGAGGACAGTCAAAGCGAAGAAATAGGGCTCGTAACCGAATATCAGAAAGATTTCAGACAATCCTCACATGGGGCTTCGTCAAGGCTTCGTCAAGTCTTATGGACATCGGTCCGCATTGTTCTCTTCGTTTCATACGTCCTGTTTGCGGTTGACGTTTTTACGTCACGCGTACTCAAAGATCCAACGACCGATATCGGCAACGAAGGTTCGTGACGCTAAAAGACTGTGAATTGTGGTGAATTAATATTCAGTACAGGTATTTACGACGGTCTTACCATCTCTCACGAGGAGGTGGTGTTCCAAAGGGCTGGGTTTCATGATTCTCGGCATCGAACGCTCACCCCTTACGAAGGAGAGCCTAACCACGAAAATAATGCAGCTTGGGATAGACTGATGAGTGGTACGTCTCATATGCTACCTGCTGCACTACTGTGAGAATTCGAAAGTGAGTGAATATTCGGCTAACTTCATCATTGTAGTTGGAATTGCAACAATTACCCAGAGCGAGAATCGTCGACTTAAGCCCAATGGTACTGCGACAATTTGGGGGAAAACAGACGAATACATTGTGGAGATTGAGATGTTTCATCAGTTGCACTGCCTAGTAAGGAGCACTCTTTGCAAAACATTACAAAGTCTCTAATTTGGCTATCTCACCAGAAAGCATTGCGACGGCAACTCTGGGAGTTTGAGACAGCATCAGGGGGTAAGATATCAAAGGATCCTCAAATCGCACTGCAGAGACGGCAACACTTTGGTAAGCTTCCAGTTTCAGAAAAAGAAGATCGAGGTTGCTCCTGCTTACAATACAGGCAGACCACTGTATCGACTACCTTCGGCAAGTTATAATGTGTCATGGAGATGTTACACCCAATACCTTCGAGTGGAATGATGAGATAGAAGGTTACTTGGCACATCATAGCGTCCGCCATCAATGCCGCAATTTTGAACAGATATTCTCTTGGGCAGCGGCTCGCAATACCTCTGGCTGGGTAGTGGACGGTGATCATGTAAACGTGGAGCTCGAGGAGGAAGAAACTGAGGACTAAGGATGAAGTGCAATCATGGGGGACGGCTTGATCCATGAATGCATGTTTAGATTTAATCTAGAAAAAAGAATTCAACGTCAATTTCATTCTCATCTTCTAATGATAGACCTAATGGACGCGATTGCACGAAAACTTTGTTAATTCTGGCCTTGAAGCGCGCCCGTCCATCAACACCACTAACAAATCTCTTGCTCACTACCACCTAGAATTTTATGACGACTCGGCCCAATGAGGAAACTTGAGATATCGCCCAAACCCCGTAAAGTTGTGCAAGACAACAGGATGATGGCGTTCATACCACAGACCCATTGGAATCTGCAACAAGCTTAGCCACACAAATCTTTGAATCAATTTACAATGTGGAAGAGAACGGCATATTGTTAGAAGATGAATGCTGAATACTTACCCAATCACCGCAATCTTGCTCAATCCCATACCCATCGATTTCTTCAGGGTCATCTCCAGTAGGATATTCGAGTGTAGTATCAGCAGCACACAGAATCTTCTGTCTTAGATAGTCAAGACATTGATGAATCTGTTTTGTCCGCACTTGGTGCTCTTCGTTTTGATGTCTAATCGGCAGATTGAGCGCGCTCGAGTTCTCCATGAGACTGAATAGCTCCCCTCGCAACGTGGCGAGGCAGTAAAGTTCGTGGGCCCAGGCCATGCCGTACAGTCGGTTGCCACCATCTCCGCTGGGCAAGCCGGGCGGGAGTTTCTGGCTCTCAATCACCTTATCGCTGAGATGTACCAGCCCATTGCCGTTAGGAAGACAAGAGAAGGCCACATCAGCGGCCGCCAGGTCCACCGGCTGCAATGTCTGGCGCTCATACTTGGTAACCCAGATTGGCGGATCTATCTGTCTCGAATGTCTCGACCTAATAAAAGCGGTGTATATTATGATGCCGATTATGCTGGACAGAGTGAGGATAGCGATACCAACCGCAATCTTGTAGATGCTTCGAGAACGCTGTCCTGCGGCGAATCGGGGTGGGATATTAGGGGAAATAGCCCCAGAGCTTTCGCTCTCACTGTCATGACTACAGGAGTCGTGACTGCTATCAGGCGCTCCTGTCGAACTATCGACAAGATGGAATTTCCCACTCAGGGTCGTGTAAGAAGGCTCCATTGTCGTGGGCTATAGGGCGTGCTTAGATACTGCTGGGACTGAAGAGCAGAGCCAAAAATAAAGATGGTTTGGTATGCTGTGCCAAGAGCTGGTAATGTTGAGGCTGTGCAAGACAACGTGCTCAATTAAAACGTAATCCAAACAATTTGGAATATCTCAACCAACAGGCGTTGACCAAGCCATACGACCGGGGTGCTGATAATATGCCGTCTGACCTTCTATCTTGAGCATTTCCCGAGCCGTGAAGCCGGGTTGATAATGGTTTTACACCAAGTGAATATACATGTACATGAAGTTCGCGTATGCAGGACTATGTGCGGGGTGATGCCAAGGGCCATGTCATGCAGTCCAGCAATGGAAATGGCCGATATTGCCAACATATTTATGGACTAGATCGGGCTGGTCAGGCTGCTATACAAGATCACGTACACGAAGCCCGAAGACGCCAAGCCCGAGGTATGGACTTTCATAGACCCGTGTAGATATATCCATGGCCAATTGTCTCCAAGTTGTTCGCATAAAGAGGCCTCAGAGTAACTCTTTCTCAACTATTCTCATCACACATCCTGCCACCTAACAGAAGTTCACACTACTATTGTTATCACACTACCTTTTCCTACAAACAGTCTATCAACATGCAGCTCTCCAATCTTGTGGCTTTCTTTTCCCTTGCTATTGCTAGCACCACAGCTATCCCTACTCCCAACTCTAATGAATTCGGGGTCTTTCTCAAAGGTTTGTCAATGGGGACATAGGCAAGACCTGCCATGCCACAACTCTCTGTTTTGGACTGAATACAAACGAGGCAGCTAACACATATATCCAGTTCGAGGATCCTCCGGTGATCGCTATCTTCCAGGCAAGTTACCGACTGGAGATTCTGTCTTAATACATCAACGCCGATTCAGCTAACCATGTTCCTAGAGCGTGACATATCCTCTGTCTCGGATGACTCTTTGATCGAAAGGGCAAATGGTGACTTTATTCATCGTAAGACCACATCAGGTGCCCTAATATTTGTGATCTTCGCAGCTGATACATGGAAAAGGACGCCACATGGCTGGGTTTGATGTGAGAGAACTGGCCCAGTACGGTATGTAACTCAAGTTCTTAATAGTGAGAAAATAGACCCAGAAACTAACCGAGAGTATAGATGCTATCGTTCCTGAGGGAGGATGCCCCAATTCGACCCCTAGTTCGAAGAGCAAGCGCGGTGGTTGCTACAATTATATCAGGGCGTGAGTAGCATCACTACGGTCGGTAATTCACACATAATGGTGCCGCCAACTTTGATAAATATTTAGGTTACGACTCCCAGGGTAAACTATGTGATGGCCATCAGCTATCTAAAAGCTGTATTAAGTTAGATAACTCTCTCGCTTGTTGCATAAAGTATTCAATACAATCTGGGTCGTTACCGTATACCTACACAATGACTCTTCGCGTAGCACCCTTTCTTAGGTTGGCAAGTCGTCATGGGGACCATGTCAGCGCGCAGGAGGGGCGAGCTGAGGGCCAGGAGGACGACGAGGGCGGGAAGGTTGGAGTAGCTACGCCGATTGTGATGCTCAATACAGAAACAATGCGTCGCTGTTTGCCAGCTCCACTGGCAGTTATAGTAGCGTTGTCTGTTTGGGGGGCGGCGCTCAATACAACATTTACCCACGCTAACTCCTATCTCAGGTCCCACGGAATACCTACTCAGGAGCTTAACAGTCACTAATTCAGCACCGTATATTCCAACCAATGCCGCTGTAGCATATGTACGACCATCTACGGATTCGATAGGGCCTCCACGGCTATACTTTTCCAACTACATGAAGCAGCATAGCAAGAGTGAAATTTTACAATTTATGTAGTATCGCCAGTTCCTATAGGATGGCTCAATATGCGGCTACATGCATCGCAGAATATACTTTTACCTGCTATAGTTGGGATATAACTTCTACTGGCTTCAAGATTTATTCTTGCATCACCGATTAAACATAATTTGTTTATTGCTTCGCCCCTACAACCTTAACCATCACTACACTGCAACCTTAAATAGAGTAAATTTTCTAGATGGTTATTAAAGACGGCACAGTCCAAATTCTTATGCTTCCAACAAAACCATCCCCTTCTTCTCATACACAAAGAATACCTCACGAGTCTATCTAATTCAAAAAGATGAAACAACAAGCCCTAGGGCACACAATCATGGACATAGACCCCACTCCACCTTCATACAATAACATCTCCTCTACCAGCAAGGCATTTGATGGGGATGTAGAAGTTAGCTGGGATAAGAAATGCCCTGCTGACTGGCAAAAGCAGCCTTGGAATTTTTCCATCATGTTTGGCCCCAATACTCAAAACCAGAGATCTCATATGGACTGGGAAGCACGGCTCCAAACTACGGCCAAGAACTTGCCTCGCCTAATGAGGCAGGGCTTCCATTGGTCTATCGCTAATGTGCAAAAAGGGGAGGGATATTTCGTCTCTGGCAAGAACGAGGTTCACAATGAAACCGAAAACTTCGGCAATGATTGGCATCACGCTCGCATCTATTGTTTACGGGATTTAGCAGAGCCCGCCCAGTGGGTTGCTCGCCTTCTCGTTTTATCTGATGACATTCCTATGCTTTCGCGGTTCAGGGTGGAGGACATCTCAATCGATCAGATCCACATAGCCTCGGCTTTGAACTGGGATAAGCAATGCATCTATCATTATGATGTCAAGACCGCGTGGGCGTTTAATGCGATTTATGACGATACGCCTTTGGATGGATGGTGGCCATGGCCCAAAAAGGAAAAGTAACCCTGAATCATATTGTATTGGTGGTCGAGACGGGTCCAATTGTTGTTCAACGCTGGGTTGGCTATGCTACTATTATTGAAGGAGAACGGAGTGGTCGTTTGGTGTCACAGCAATGAATCACTCAATTGCTTATCATCATGTTATTGTAAGATTGCCACAGATTCTAATCTAATGTAAATTCAAATAAATGCTTCATCATTTCGTGGTTTGGTATTGCATGTCTACGTTCTTCTTACTCGATTACAATGTCCTCGCCCAGCCTCCTCAAGGGCAAACGGCCAAGTAATCCCTCCATACAATCACAAATCCTCAGTGTGTCCTTTCCATCCTCTGGAAAGGCCATCCTCATCCTACCAACACGCTCCCACGCCCCCCGACTTGTCTTTTCCACGACTAGAAGCATGATCATTGCCTCTTCAACAAACCAAAGCACTGTCATCTGTTCCCCGCGCGCGTGTCGTTGCACATATTCCCGAATGCTTGCCATTTCTGGCTGTCCTCTCGATGATATGACTCCCTCCACTCCGTTGCCTCGGCTCATGCGCACATCCACGCTTAGGTCGTTGAACATCCAGCCTCCAGCATGTACTCTTGCCTTGACCTTGTCCAACACCAACGGATTCGACACTCGCAACGCGTACCGTCCTGGCCGGAATCTTGGAGGACCTTGCCGACCTTTTGGCGGCACGCCCGGCTGCTGATCGGATTCACTTCCGAAGTCGTACACCACGGCTCCGTTTGGAGCCAAGACCACCATGTCCGGCGAATATGTCCACTGCACAGACGACGGCTCGTTTCGCGTGAGCTGTGTTGCGGTCACATAGTGGTGATGAAGTACTTTTCGGCCTTTGATCTTGCTGTCGGGATCGGCGGCCATGACAACGGATGAGAAGAGCTCTACGGCGCCGGACCAGCCTGCCCATGTCCAGCTCGGAAGATGGGCCCTTCGCCGCGCCTGAACGCCACCCCTGTGATGCCAGAAGCTCGTGGATAGAGCGAACAAATCTCTCGTCCTCGGACGCCCTATGCTATCCTCTGGTGTCGTCGAATCCTTGACTGCTGGTGCCCATATAGGAATACCCACCAGATTACCCAACTTTCCCCTCCCTAACGTGCCCTCCAACCTCCTCGAGATACCCAAAAACGCATTCAGCGAGTCTTCGTTATTTGTAAGGTCTCTCCGGGTATAGTTTATAATGTGTTGGTCCACCTCACGGAAAATACTCAGCGTGCTTGACTCACCAGCCTTTTGCGACAGCTTCCTCCACTGCTCCCAGCTCCCGTCCATATATGATACCCCATTAAACAGCCCCGGGCGCATAAAATCGGCCATTCGTCGCTCTTCAGCGTCGTGGTAAAACTCCAGTGGGAGGTCCAGCGTTTCTGGACAAGCCATGCCCTCGCACTCCCAGTACATCTGTTCCTCTGTAAAAACAAGGCGTCGTCTGGCGAGGAGGCCCTCTTGATAAGTCCAACCGCGCGTGTACCATTTCGAGCGCTTTATTAGTAGACGCGGATCCCGTAAGCTTGATACGAGGGTGATATTGGATGTGGTGAATTTGTATTTGGGCTGAGCCGGACGCGTTGTTGATCCAACGCCAGGAATACCATGCATGGCGTCTTCGCCACAGGCAGCAATGATGGTTACGACGGCGCCTTCGTAGATTTCGTCCATTCGCTCCATGTGCCTCATCTTCTCTTCCGATCTGGAGTCACTTGTGCAGATACTATCCACCCAAAGATAGCGGTACCCCAGCTCTCTCGTTACAGCAGCGGCGTCTTGGACCACCAGCGGCCAGCCTGTTGCGGATGGGGGATTCCCCGAAACGTAGCTCAGTGCTATGTAGTCTTCCTTTAATGATCGCTCGACGACTTGTGGAGGGTTCTGCGCACAATCGATGAGTCGGAATCCTGAGATCTCCGCGGGTATAGGCCGACGTGAACAGCGTCCCTCATGATGAGATTCACAGAAGTGTAGCCATTCCCTCGCAACCGCCATGTCAGCATTTGTCGCGATCTCTCTTCCCCATATTCCTTTCTGCGGCCATATCCTCACATCGTCGGAGGAGCGAGGCGATGATGAGCGGGAGGATGGCGATCTTGGTTCTGGGACAGCAAGTCTCCCATCGGGACCAGCCCTCCCTCTCGCAAAGTCCACAGCAATCTCCGGTTTCGTTCTGAATAGCAGACCTGATTCTCGAAACCAATCCGAGTCAACATCCGGATTCCGCCCTCCGGGAACTTGGGTCTTGGAGATGACGGCCAGAAAACCTGGGCTGAGGCCCTTGGCTCTCCCTCCCGCTGCATGTCCCAGGCCATACATCTTGGTCGAATCAACCAGATAATTCATATCCCGGCTCGACATTCCCAGCAAGGTATACTCCCCAGGCTCCGTGCTCGGCACATGAACTGCCCAAAACAGCTTGCACAGCGGACAAGTCGCCACCCAGCGATTCTCCTCCAATCCCTTGAGCTTGGTGAGGAAATGCTCTCTCTTCTCAAAATCATCTGCCGCGCCGGGATTGACAGCCTTGGTAAACGTAAAATCCACCTCGTCCAGGCTATCCTCAATCTCCACAGCTAGACTCGCACACATATCACACAACGCCGGATCCCGGTTCGCGCCCAACGCCGAAGCCGGCCGGGAGCCTGGCCGTGAAGAGGCTGGATAGCTCGCGTCCGAGTGGGCCGACGGACTACGGCTCTTCTGTCCGCTGAGACGCCGCATGAGCGACCCACGCCGCGATCTGGTCCCATCGCCGGAGGAGGATGAGTCCACGGTGAGGTGCTGCATCATGTTCCGGAGCGGGTTCCTGGATCGGCGCCGCTCTGGCGTGCGCTGATCAGCAGCAGATGGCGACCCAGGTTCAAGATGGTCGGCCATGGTGCATATCTGGCAGATGAAATGTCTTTGGTGACACCCAGGGACCTGGAAACAAGATTTGTGCAAGGAATGGGAATCTATTTCCAACACCAGTGCAGATAGAATGAAAGACTCGCTTCAGAAGGGAGATGGAAGGGTCCGTGAGCCCACGAGGGGTTTCAGAAAGCCGGACTGGGCTCAGGTATCGCGGCTTTTCCAGTGCGGAAGCCAGTGCGTACGCTGTACTCCGTATTACTCCGTAGAACAAGCAGAGTCGGGTATCCAAAGCTTTAAAGAATAATCAGAAACCAGGAAGAACCAAATTATCCCGCTCTTTGTCCCGAATCGCGCGGCAAACGATATGAAATCTCATCTCCAGGTGGAGTGATTCATTACTCTAATAATAGCTGTCAGGCATGGCGTTGAGGCGCAGCGCAGTGTCTGATGGATGGCAGGCTTGGTACGGCACTATGATTCCGGTTTATGTGGGGAATTATTAACAGAATTTCCAAGTTTATCCCTGGCTGAACAGGGATGATGATGAATGCCCAGTTTGTATCCGAACTCCGTACTCCGTATCTACCTCGTAGATAGATAGTACATAGCTGCGGGAATAGTAGTAGTAGTACTCCGTACGGAGTACTGAAACGTCTTTGAGATTTCAAGACATCCCCATGTAATCACAAGCGGGCAAATCGCCAAAGGCCCCGAGGTGGCTGGCGTCTTTGGCACGAGACCAGGACGTCTTGAACATCACGAGTCAGAGAGCCGACGCGTGATCCACGCGTACTGTCGCCTTGTCCACAGACATGCATGCGCAGGAGGAAGCACTATTGGTGGTGGATGAAAAGCTGCCCAACCCAACACCAGCAGACAAACTGCATCCTTCTCCGCTCAGCATCACTTTTTCTCAGCGAGCGAGTGCAGCCTCGCTTTTTCTCAAATATCTTGATTGGCTCTGGCATGATGATCTACCGTGTCGCACTCAGCGGCATCAGTCGCTTGCCTTCACGCGTACTGCGTGAATACCGATGCCACCTATCGTGTGGTTGTGCAATCCCACGACTGCACGTCAAAACCTGAGTGAATGGGGATTCTCACCTTTCCTGAAGTTGTCCTCAAGAATCGGAAGCCAATCAACGTGTATCCTCGTGTCATGATAAATGCACATTTGTAAAGGGTCAGCGCGTATGATGCGGATGGGAGCATCCAACATGCATGCCCCTTCTCCTGCGAATGCATCCGCCCAGTCCACCAAATCCATCAGCCCTCATCTTTGACAGTTTTCGGTTGCCAAGTTGTGCTAGGTAGTATTTTCCTCTTGGGTCCAAATCTCGGCTTCCTGAGATGGCCAGTATCGATCCTCAGCTCGACTCATGAGGCGACCATGTATCAGGGAGATGTGCGTCGCTAATTGTGCTTATTGGAGCTTACGGGATCTTACCATCTGGTCCCAAGTATCTGCCCACCCTTGACTTCATGGTTTATATAAGCTCAACGATACATTTACTCCAAAACACCAACGTACAGTTTATAGGCACCTCTCCGAGACTCGAGATATCCTTCCACCTTATGTATACGAATCTGATTTCTGCCGTGGAGTGGCATTCTGAGTCGCCACAAAAACTGGGCCTGAACCCACCAGGGGAGCTGATCGTAAGCAAGCCTGAGCCTGATTCCAATACACGGCTGACGGGATATAGGGGCGGAATAGATGGGAGAAGATGGCTCTAAAGAGCCTGGCCGGCGCCAACAGGCAACGAGTGGCTCATTCGACCAACCACACGGTTTTTTTCCTTTAAATTTGCTTTCTGCTCTGGGCTTATTCTCTAAAGTCTGGAGTATCTGCGCAACGTAACCCCCAAGGTTGCCATGGATTTCGATTGAAGCTTTGGACCTCCCCAGTCTTCTATCGAATCAAAACCTCATATGGGAGGGGCCACAGACACCTACCAAGCTCCAACACAATCGCAGCAGACGGAGTCTACCATCACAGGCCCTGGTCACATCACTGAGCTGGAGACCAAGGTAACGGTAAGATTCCCAAATCAAGTAATGAGGTATGACCGCTAGGCTTACAAGCATCTCTAACAGAACCCATAGTTTAAAGGTTGAATCGTGGCCTCTATGCAGCGGTCTGGTACAGACACATCAACGACGCCCTGGCGGTAGAGGCGCTTCAGAGCATCGCTTGTTTGCAGAGTGTATTGTCTCCACTGTCTGCCAGCATCAATAAAATTCTCTGTAGACGAACTACCGCCGACAGCGAGAACGAGCGCCCACGATGAGAACCTCTACACCACTTGACCAGGGAGAAGAACGATCAAGTCAGGCAGACAGCAGTGCTATCAATCACAGATCAACAGTATGAGGGCTCATTGACGAATGCATAAAATGATAGAATTCGACACTCTTGCTGATCCCAAGTTAGGTGGGAAAAGCTGTTGCTTAAATACATGAAAACTTGCTAACTAATTGATCATGACTATCCGGATCTAGGAAAACTAGGAAATCTGACTGTCATGATATCGTCATTGACTTACGGATTCGGCTGTTATTGCAAGCTAGTTGGGAATTAAGGAATGTGCGTTGGAATAAAGGAATGTGTTATATTATAGAATATACTGTGATGTGGAATAATCTGTTTACTGAGGTTGATATACCCCCCCAGGTTAAATGATGTTTAGACTATTGATAAGAACAGCGAAGTAATAGTTGTTGAATTGCTTATTAGAAGGAATAATAGAATAATAACTGTTTAAAGATCTGGATTAGTCTGTATCTGAGTCTTCCTAGGCCTTAAGAACGCTGCGTATATCAATAAGACCTAATTGTTCGATAAAGCGTTTGAATTTCTAATCTGGAAGGACCTTAGTTAATCTATCAGCAATTATTTAATCAGTCGGAGTGTATGCCACTTTGTATAATCCTTGTTGATAAGCTTAACGATGTGACGATCCGGGTTGATTCTCAAGGGATAAACCGAGGTTCGTGGGTTTATGTTGACAGAGAGGTCAGGGATGAA